>JAQQPU010001172.1:8378-29470 GCA_029168905.1 Artemia sp. Kazakhstan ARC1039 | reverse complement strand
TACAAATATGCCGGCCCCGGCACTCGGCACGCTTCTATATGTAGATTCTCGTTGTCGCTTGTCTTCTAACCGCAGACAATTTGAGCTTTTTCTCGATGCCATGACGTCACCTCTTCTTGATGTCATAACGTCACCACAGGTTCATTACAACCGCCCTGGGAAAAATACGCCTTTTTCCTTAAAGTCTTGACGTATTTAGATCGTTCTTGTGACCTGAAATATCAATGATTTTAATATATATTATAATTATTAATTCTATAATTGATTCAAAAAAAGAATTATAACTCTAACACTACGACGTTTATTTGGCAGTTGTCAGGGCTTCTTCCGTACTTCATTATTTGTTCGTCGTTCGTTTTCAGGGATTAGCCGAACTTTTAAGCTACGTTGATTTTTAACACGAGAAAATGTCATGTATAACATACAATGATTAAAAACAGGAGAACTACTGATTAAAATGTTGGTTAAAATAAAAGACATAAGTAGGACAAAGAAATGATATGTAGGACTGATCCATATTTAGGGCAACTAGACTAATCCATATTAGGACAAATTCATGCCAGCCATAATTTCAAAAAAGACATTGTGATTTTATTTCCGTGGAATTAATGAAAATTTTCAGCATTAAAGTGCGTGAAAGCTCTCACTATTAAAAGATCTTCTATTCGGTGAAAGTCATAAGTCCTTAGGCTTGCTTGCTTATGCACTTACTGGGAATCAAGAAATCTTTTACCCGGGACCTGCCATAAAATCTCATTTGAATAACTTTCTATCCTCTATCTGCAATTTCACTGAGCCCACGTCTTTTCGAGTCCTCTTCGACATTCTAGGCCCTTCGACATTCCCTCTTTAGTCTTCCAGTACCTGCTTGCGCTGGCAAAAAGAGACACACACCACTGCTGTTCATTCAAAAGCCATTTTCCTTGTTTTAAAGATAAGGTGGCGTTAACATTCATTTTGGGGTATTCAATGCCGGTAATTCCAGGAATATATCTATTTATTTTGATATAAAGTTCTCTTTAAGGAGTATTCAGACATTTGTTGAAATTCTCAAGCTACTACTGCAACTATAAATACATAGATAAATATTTTTTAAAGATAATTAGTATAAACATCAAACGGCATAACAAAACAAAGAAATGAACCTGGAAGCGAGAAACGGGTCTATAGCCAATGAAAGGAACCGAAGAGAAAAAAAATCAACTGAACATTTTGCCCGAATATAACAAGGTGTTTTCAGCATAGAAAAAAAAACATGAATCTAAAACTAAAATAATATAAATAAAAATATTAAATAGAAACGTCTCTGTTTTTGTTTGTAATGGCATAATTTAAAGCCATGATACTTAGTATATCCTTTAATTTCTTTTCGTTTTCAATACCAAATTGAGCGTCTATTCTAAAAGATTAGGAGCAAATACTTCTTTCTTGCAATTTAAAACAAAATGCTTTTGATTTAAAAGATTTGCCTTTTTTATTAGAGATAAATAAAAAAAACTTAGCCGCGTGGCTAATTGTTCCAACCTAAGGTTTCAATTTCCTGTGCAAGAGCAAATATATGATGAACTGTTTGTGATACTTTAGAACTTAGAGCTTAAGTAGACAAACTCAACCCCCACTCACAATAACTGCTTTCTCTTAATTGCAATACACATAATATAATATGATTAGAGGAAGAAAAAACATAGTAGATTTAACTTTGGGAACTAAAAGGGGCTTATAATTATGGAATCGTTTTCAAGGAATACAAAATTATTAAGAAACAAAAGCAGCTCTCTTGGCCTTAGCACTTCAGTTAGGATGTAAGTCCCTGAAAAATATTTAATATCAGGAGAAATTTGAAGAAGGAAGATTCACTTCAAAGGATATACCTGGATTGGGAGTTTCTAAATAAACTTAATATTAAAACAGAATTGAATCCAAATGCAATCAGTCCAAGTTTCGGGAAATCAAGAAGAGTTGACTCAAGAGCAGTGCCAAACCAATGCTGCAATAAATTTCACTAGCAAGGGGATCTATCGGGATAGTATTTCGCTAAAGCACCAAAAACGTTAAGCTAAAATTTCAGTATTTCTTGGTTACTTTGAAGAACTCAATTTAAATTTTACATTTTTTATAAGTGTCATAGAGCTGAATAAATTTTCTGCACATACGTTCTTTTACCTTTCAACCGTTGAAATAGCTGGTCACAATTTTGGTTTTTACAGTCTCTTTAAGTAGAAACTTCTTATCTTTGTCATTTTCAGTGTCTATCGTGACAAAATGAATGAAGAGCTTAGTCAACCTTAAAAACTAAAGTATGAATTTTATGGCCCTTGCATGACCAGCTTTCTCTATAAAAAAATAAAGATAGCGCAATCTTCATGTTATATCTTTATGAAAGGATTGGATTGGTTCAGGAAAAAGAAGTTCACCTGAATATTGTTTTTCGATATTCAGCTAACTTTTGATGACTGGATGTGTCAGTTCTTCTATCTTATCTTAAAATGTTAATGAAGCAAATATTAGGTTTTAACTCAGAAAAAATGAGTTTAAATTGAGTTTTGACAGTGTTAAAGCACTGCTGCTTGAAAAAAGCTATAGTTGAATGTTTTCTAAGAGAAGAATATTTTCTCTGCACAACATCAACTCTGCCAACTAAGTCTGCCTAAATATTATATAGAACTCATTCTAGATAAAAATGCCATACAACATGCCTATTTATTTTATTGATGCACCTGAATTTCAATCCCTCAAGCCTTTATGTCTAATGTCAGTTTCCTTGACTTTGTCCACCTTCATACTAGATGCTTGCGGCTTTCCCTTGACCACAAAGAAGGTATACCATACTTTCCTCTCTAAAGATATTAGATATCACGACTTTGATTTATATAGAAATATTTATAATACTTTTCATCCTTTTAGTTTTCAGGATTTGTTATGAAAGTTGTCAAAATAATGCAGATATATAAAAAATATGAAAACATATCAAATCCAGTTATCTAGAATTAATCACATTTCATTAGGCAAACACCATTTAAATAGTCTCGACTCTTCTTGCAGGACTAACTGTCTCCATAAAAATTCGCTGCATGCCCATGTCGTATCTTTCCAGAGATTAAATAAAAAAAAACAAGTTTTTTTAACTAAAGTAAGGAGCGAAATTAAAACTTAAAACGAACAGAAATTATTTCGTATATGAAAGGGGCTGTCCCCTAATCAACGCCTCGCTCTTTACACTAAAGTTAGACTCTTTCTCACAACTTTTTTTTTAAACAATAAAAAACTTGAGCCGGGTCGCTCATTACTTACAGTTCGTTACCACAAACTGTTTGAAATAAAATTAGTCCAGGAAAGGAATTTTGCTGAATATTGTTCTTCAGTATATCTGTTAAGCTTTCGATAAAAGGATTTACGAATACTTCCTGGAACTTCTCTAAAAGATTTAACTAGATGAATTTCGGTATATGATGCAGTTATACCTTTTATTTGAAGTGTCAAATGATTCGACTTAGGGTTAAAAAGTAAATCTAGAAGTTAAAATCAAATAACATCAAAATAAAGTAATATGGAATCGATAAAGATGAAGGTGGTAAAAGGGGAAAATACAGTAAAGTGAACAATACTCCTCAAATTATTTTTTATGAAAAATTCGTGATGCTAAAAACTCAGGGTCTGATACCCCTAATTATCCATTTATCTTGGCCCTTTAATTCTGTCTGTTGAATTACCTAAATGCATTTAAAAGTAAATATAAGAAGTTAATCTAAGTATGTCAATTCAATGGCTTCCAGAAAATGAGTGCTCAAATGTGAACTATTTTTAAGACTTGAAACGCAGAAGTAACTGATTTTATTATTTCTCCATCACTAGAGGGGCACCAAAACATCGTAGAAAGCTGTATATGAAAGCATTTTATAGTTAATGCTTACATTTATGTGCTGAGTAGAAATTTTCTTGATAATGTCATCCAGAGTCAAATTTGGAGAGGATAGGCTTGAAAGCATAAACAATGTACCCCGAAACCTTCATGGCCAAAAATCAAAAAATAATTTAAAGAGAACAAAAATAATCTTAAAAACGCAAAGTTTTACTGATGGAAATAAAGAGTAAATTTGAAATTTACAAACGAAAAAAAAATTATTGCTTTGCATTATATGCAACGTATACCTGCAAAACTGGTTCAAATAAACTTATAGGTTATATTTCCCTGTATTCGTAGAATTAGTGCTTTAGGTCAAAACTAAAAAAATTAGGGGAAAAAAATAGGAAAATTAGTGCTTTACTCAAAACTGAGCTGGCTTGATATTTTTAGAGAACTTTTGACCGGTGAAAGACTATTAAGAGGCTTATAAATTAGTCTTTTGTTTTCTATAGGCCAGTTAGGAACTTTTCTGCTGCTAAGAGAAACTTTTAACTTTTCGTACTTGGTTTGTTTTCTCAATAAGGTGTTAGTTTTTCAAATTTCTTCAAATATAGGTATTATATACTTAAGGGGGGACGGAGATATAAGTATATACTACGGGAGTATAAATGTCCTTTATCGAGATAAATGTCCTCCTTTATAAATGTCCTCCTTTATCGAGAGTAAAGGAGGTACCGTCCCTCAACATACGTTAAGAACGTGCCTAAAACTCTTTTCACAAACCGAACTTGATAGGGGGAATAACCAAAAGTGGGCTTAAAAAATATAACTTATATATATAATATATCAACTAAGATACAAAATAATAATGTAACTAAAATATAACTTTGGTTGGCTAAAGTGTCAAACCAACAATTTACTTGGGCAGCTATTATTATATTACATTATCGAGTCCAACAATATAAATTTATTTGGATTCAATTTAAGATTTTTATAGACTTAGCTTTTCAGATGAAATTGGCTAAATACCAACAGTATCATTATGGTCATTGTAGCTATTTTGCAACAACTGAGATCTAGCCAACGATAGACTTAGTCATAATAACGTCATTCTGATTGACTGGATGAGATAAAAAAACATTTATCCTATGCATGAATTCCTGTACAGTTCTCGTTTTTATTCATGCAAAGATTGACAAAGGGGCTTTCTGATCATCAACATATGCTAAATCCCAAATAATTAAAAAGATTGAATTAAATTGAAAACTTAATCTCGATGCCTTAGTCACTTTCTTCTATTATCCCTGGTTGCTGAGTGAACCGTACCGAGACAAAGAGGTCCCTCTAGTAAAGTATTGACGCTGGGAGCAGTACTGATAAAAAAAATACGACAGCTGGTTAGAAACCTGAAAGTGTCTTCCAAATCCCATGACCTTTTTGAAGCTATCTGCAAGACCAATAATCTTAATCCATTCATCACAAATAACACGTATGTTCAGTGGAACAACTCCCATATCAAGATAGAAACAAATTGTGCCTGGAAAGTGCTGCTGAATGACTTCTTCAACGGAAACCTCCGGCATGTTCAAGTCAGAGAGCTCGAACTTCACAGTAATGTGTAGCTCATCGTAGAAGCTGTCATTGAGGTTATTCGCCAGTTCAAATAGGCAAACAGTGATAACTATTGAGCATAATTATGTATTGGAAAACAAAGTTGTGCTGATAATTAAAGCACTTCAGTTGTTTTTTCGGACTCCGGATACTGGTACTGTGGCTGAGTTAGTCAATGGCCTGAAGGAGTTATTAGATCTTCAGCATAGTAGGTATTGTTTGACCACTCCTAAGTTTGATATACTACTCTTCACAAGAGCTGGCTTTTTAACCCTACAATTTACGAAATATGAGCGATATAGAAAGATATTCACCGCTTCAGTCCTTCTCCTCACTTCTCAAGCAGTTCATTTCCGAGCAGAGAAGTACAGAAGCACTCACTCGAGGCCGGTTGAACTCCGCATCTTTCCCAATTGAGGTCGCTCCTACCAACGCAGGGACTTACCAAAATGCGTCCCCAACTACAGATGAAGAAGACAGCTTGTTTTCTAAGTTTCTTGACACAAATAGGCTTTGGATGAACTCCTCAAGTCAAAATGCTAAAAGTGCAAGCACTGCCCGCGTAGCAGCAAATATTATCACGGCATACGAGGAGAGAGTTCTGGGCTTCTTGAACGAGAGACAAAAATCAAGAAAAAATAATTCTGATCGGCTAAAATTATTTGATTAACTTTTTTTGCACTTACCCAGAGTGAAGTGAAATTTATACATGCATCTCATAGTTCCTGCAACTTATATGCCCAGTCTCATAGTTCCTGCAACTTATATACCCAGTCTCATAGTTCCTGCAACTTATATACCCAGTAAGAGCCCATTTAGTATTGCTGGTACTTTACACGAAAGTAGTGGTCACGAATGACGGCAAAGTCACTTGAACTTCAAACGATTTTAAGTGACAAATTTTAAATTATGTGGTGTTTTTGAATATTTGGTCTTTTTTAATATTTGGTATTTTTTGCATATTTGGTCTTTTTGTATTTTTGGTCTTTTTTATTAATCTAATTACCAACATTGAACTCTCATAAACCTAAACATGGAAATATCTGCTAAAACGGCCGTTTTTTTTAGTAAAAAAATGTCATTTCTGTTTTTCGGCAAAAAACGAAAAAAAAAGAAACGAATTTCCATTTATTCTCTGTTTCTGTTCCGTTTTTTAATTGACATTTTCTACCGTTTCGGTTGTAGCCAAAACCATAAACTATGCCGGCCAATATTTTCGACTGAAAGTAAGAATCAACTTTCTAGGAATTGCATATCTGCTTTAAATTTACTAAGTGTGGTAGAGTTATCAAACAGTTCGTGATAACGAACTGTAAGTAAGGAGCGACCCGGCTCAATGGTAACCGAAACTCTAGAAAACGGGTTTTTGATACCAATATTTGGCTGATTTCGAAATAGGGAGAAAGACCCCCTAAAAGTTCTAAAAGCTAAATGAAAATCATACCATCATATTCAACGTATCAGAGAAATCTACTGTAGAGGTTTCAAGCTCCTATCTACAAATATGTGGAATTTTGCATTTTTTGCTAGAAGAAAGATCACGGATGCGTGTTTATTTGTTTGTTTTTTTCCCAGGGGTGATCGTATCGACCCAGCTGTCCTAGAATATCGTGGGAGGGTTCATTGGAACGGAAATTAAAAGTTCTAGTGCTCTTTTTAAGTGACCAAAAAAATGGAGGGCAACTAGGCCCCCTCCCACGCTCATTTTTTCCCAAAGTCACCTGATCAAAATTTTGAGATAGCCATTTTGTTCAGCATGGTTGAAAATATGATAAATGTGCCCTTTAGGATAACTTAATCCCCCGAAGTCCCCGGGTGGAGGGCTGAAAGTTATGAACTTTACCCAATGTTAACATACAGTATTGGTTATTAGGAAGTATACAGACGTTTTCAGGGGGGATTTTTTCTGGTAGTAGGGGGTTTGAGTGGGTCGGGGGTTATGTGGGAAGATCTTTCCACGAAGGAAGAACAGAAAGAACGAACAGAAAATATTACGTGTATGATTGGGTTCACCCCCTAGTCAATACCTCGCTCTTTAAGCTATAGATTTTTTAGTACTTTCATAAAAGCTATTTATTCTAAATAACAGCCTATGTGATTAAGAGGTCATTTTTAAAGAATTGGAACAAAATTCTAACTTTAGCTTAAACAGCGAAGAAATTATCCTGTATATGAAGGGGGCTGTCCCCTCCTCAACGCCTCGCTCTTTACGCTAAAGTTTGACTTTCTCACAACTCTTATTTCTTTTAAGCAATAAAAAACTTTAGCGTAAAGAGCGAGGCGTTGAGGAGGGGACAGCTCCTTTCATATACGGAATAATTTCTGTTCGTTTTATGTTTTAACGTCGTTCCTTACTTTCAGTTAAAAAAAAATTGTTTTTTTTTATTTAATTTAAAGGTAAAAATGTGGATCATTCCTGAAACGGAAGGTCTGGACTGAATATTGTGGGAGGTTTTAAATGAGCCAAGTATTGCTTAATGGTAGTAATAATCAGAATTCGTGGAGTTTGGATATGTTTCTGTGTCTTGATGTCAAAAATTTATTTTCAATCCCTTAGAAATGCCAAATGTGTCATGCAACTAGCCTATACGACTCTTTGCATTAATTTACTACCTAAATAGGTGTCAGGTGGTGATTTAAGTAGATGAACAGCCACCTAGAACAAAATCTAAGAAGATTGTTGGAATATGTTCTCGCTGTTACGCTTAAAGGTTGTATTTGACATTTTCACACTTTTGAGGGAAAGTGTCGCTAAGCTGTTCTCACGGGAACGATCAGCAGGTTAATGCAGATTAGAGCAATTAAAATATGATTGGACGTACGTAACACTGCGGAAACCCCCTGTGAATGCAGTTCAGCAAATGATTTTGGCATTTAAAAAGTAAGTTTGGAAATTTCAGATTTGACCATCAAACAATTCGTGGTCAAACTGTAAGGAGTGACCCGGCTCAATAGTAACCGAAACTCTAAAAAACAGGATTTTGATACTAATATATACATCAAAAGAAGCAGATTTTTATGCTGATTTCAAATAATAAAACTTCATCAAGGCCTATCCATCAAAAGTTACATACCTGAGAAAATTTGCCTGATTTTTGAAAAAACAGGTTAAACAACCCATAAAAGGCATAGAATCTTTATGAAAATCGCACCATCAGATTCAGCATGTCAAAGAACCCTACTCTAGCAGTTTCAAGCTCCTAACTACAAAAATGTGGAATTTTGTATTTTTGCCAGAAGAAAGATCACTTTTGCGTGTTTATTTGTTGTTGTTTTCTTGTTTTATTATTTTTTTTTTCTCAGGGGCGATCGTATCGACCCGTTGGTCCTAGGATATCGTGGTAGGGCTCATTTGAACGACAATTAAAAGTTCTAGTGCCCTGTTTAAGTGACCAAAAAACTGAAGGGCAACTAGGCCCCATTCAATGCTCAATTTTCCCAAAGTTACACGATCCAAATTTTTAGAAACCCATTTTGTTCAGCATAGTCGAAATATCTAATAACTATGTCTTTGAGGATGACTTAATCCCCCACAGTCTCCGGGGGAAGGGCTGCAAGTTATGAACTTTGCCCATTGTTTACATATAGTTTTCGTTATTGGGAAGTATACAGACGTTTTCAGGGCAGACTTTTTTCTGATGGGGGAGGGGTCGGGGGAGGAATTTACGTGGGAACATCTTTCCATGGAGGGATTTTGTATGGAAGAAGGGGATTGTCCATGAAGAAAAATCCCCACTCTTTACGCTAAAGTTCTTTAGTACTTTCAAAAGAGATATCTAAAGTTTTGAAAGTTCTCTGTTCAAAGTTCTTTAGTACTATCAAAAGAGAGTAAGGAGCGACCCGGCTCAATAGTGACCGAAACTCTAAAAAACGGAATTTTGATACCAAAAGATACATCAAAAGAATTAGATTTGTGTGCTGATTTCAAATATATAAGTTGCACCAAGTTTAGTTATACCCGTCAAAAGTTAGGCGCCTGAGAAAATTTGCCATATTTTCGAAAAAAGTGGGAAATACCCTCTAAAAGTCGTAAAACTTTAATAAAAATCACACTATCAGATTCAGCGTATCAGAGAACCCTACTGCAGAAGTTTTAAGTTCCTATCTGCAAAAATGTGGAATTTTGTATTTTTTGCCAGAAGAAAGATCACGGATGCGTGTTTATTTTATTTTTTTTTTCCCCAGGGGTGATCGTATCGAACCAGTGGTCCAAGAATATCGTGGGAGGGCTCATTCAAACGGAAATTGAAAGTTCTAGTGTGCTTTTTAAAGGACCAAAAAAAGGAGGGCAACTAGGCCCCCTCCCACGCTCATTTTTTTTCCGAAGTCACCCGATTAAAATTTTGAGATAGCCATATTCTTCAGCATGGTCGAAAATACAATAACTATGTCTTTGAGGGTGACTTAATCCCCCCACATTCCCCAGGGAAAGGTCTACAAGTTATGAACTTTGCCCAATGTTTACATATAGTATTGGTTATTGGGAAGTATACAGAAGTTTTCAGGGGGGATTTTTTGGTAGTTGGGGGGGAAGGGGAGTTAGGGGGGTCGGTTGTTACGTGGGAGGATCTTTCCATGTAGGAAGTTTTCATGGGGGAAGGGAAATTGCTATGAAGGGGGCGTTGGATTTCCCAGCATTATTTAAAAAAAGATCAGAAATTAAATAATAAAAAAAAAAACAATTTTTTCAACTGAAAGTAAGGAGCAGCATCAAAATTTAAAACGAACAGAAATTAATACGTGTATGATTGGGTTCGCCCCCTACTCATTACTTTGTTCTTTACGCTAAAGTTTTTTTTGTACTTTCATCAAAGCTATTTATTCTAATTAACGGCCTTTGTGATTGAGGGGTCATAAAAAACTTCAGCGTAAAGAACGAGGGGTTGAGGGGTTTACTATATGATTTATCGAAACTAAAATTAATAACAATTAATAATATCAATTTGAAATTAATTGTAAAATTTCAGGTTCAACAGAAAATTTTAATACGGTTCCGTTGCAACTTTGTATCATAAGTTCAAATATATAACCAGAATTTGTCGACGAATAGCAATTTTGTAGTCATTTATTTTACAGCTTTTTTAATTTTTTTCTTGTGAAATATATTTCAAAAACTGTTACAGAAAAACTGTAGTTTAAGGATATTTAAACTTAGCTTAGAAAGCTGAAACAAGGGTCACAATGAGGATTTATAGAAAACAGTTATAAGATTTAGCCACATTATTCTATTTTTAATATTACAAACAAAATTTGTGGTCACCTGAACTTTGCCTTGAGAAACTTCTTTTATTTTTCCAGGCCAAAGCTGGAGATGTTTGAGCAGTACTGTGCAGTAGACGTATCAACCAAGACATGTGATGGACCAACAGAAGGTTGTCGAAGAGCGGTGATTGGAATTCTCGGAACTGAACTACGGACCTCATGTGCTTGCCGGTCACATGATTTTGGAACTCTGTACAGTTGCGTTGGATGGCAGAGGCTGCTTTGGATTAATCCGTGCGTTAGTAAGTGTCAGAATATAATTGTAATAAAATAATTTGCATGTTACTGGAGCGTAACACAAGTATGGACACTAATCTTCCTTGGAAGGCTGAAAATCTATTTCTGACTTTTGTAATTATTTTTCATCAGAAAATTTACTGCTTGAATTATAGAAGCTCGAGGGAATATTCCTCCTGGCTGGGGGAGGGGGTTTAACCCAGCAATTATTTCTCTAAGGTAAGGAAAATAATTAAGGTAAATCCTTTTTTTTGGTTTCTAGAACAAATCCTAAATGGAACAAAACTTGTTTATTTAAGTTTATTTTAGCCTTCCAATGGGAGCGGGACAAATACCCTGTATATCCTTTTCAGCTATATATTGCCTGGACTTTAATTGCCTTGTCGCTTTATCATAGGCAATGCTCTAGCGTTACCTATACTGGAGAGCCGTCAACCTTCAAAATATTATTTATTATTTTTTCTCTCACAGCAACTTCACGTGGAAGGGGTTGCCGTAGTAACATTGAAGTGGAGCTATTTGATTGAAAATTGAAAGTTCTTTTGCTCTTTATAAGAGTCTAAAGTGATCGGAGGAAAACCAGCCCCCCCCCCCCCACCACACCCTGTTTAGCCATCCTTTCCCAAAAGACATCTGATCAAAAATTTTAAGAAGCCATTTTGTTCAAATAGTCGCAAGATCAAATAACTATGCCTCCAGGAATGTATGACCCCATACAGCTCCTAGAACAAAGGCTGCAAGTTATGTAAATTGCATATTGTTTGCATATAGGTCTGTTATTAATAATGGGGTATATTTGATCCTGGATATCGAAAAATGCTAAGGGCACTAAGGAATGCTGAGGAGGATGTCGAACTAAGTCAAAACACACCATTTGCCTAGAGGTTGTCAAAGGGCGTATAAGCAATGTCTCAGGAACTGCTGAGGGTATTAAGCCAAAAGGAAATATCGATTGAGATGTTGAACTAAAACAAAGGACACCATGTGCATCCATGTTGTCAAAATCACATGTCTGCAATAACTCAGGAGTTGTTAAGGGTGTTAAGTTAAAACTTTAAGAGAATTTTGAGGGGCACATTGAACTTAATCAAAAGACATTATGTGCATCCCAACTGTCAAAGTGGCATGTCTGTATTCTCTCAGGAACGGCTAATGGTACTTAGGTAACCTTCATTTAAGCCTCATGGTGTCTGGTATATATCAGGGACAGGAAGGGCATACAGTCAAACTTTTCAGAGAATATTGGAGGTGATATTCAAATAAACCGAAGGACGCTATTTGCATCGATTTTGTCAAAAGAACGCATCTGAAATCTTTCAGGAACTGATAGGGCATTAAGTTTGAACTTTCAGCGAATTTTGAGAGCGATGTTGAGTCCATGCAAAAAACATAATGTGCATCCAGGCTGTAAGAATGACATCTTCCCTACACTAAACGTAGCAAAAGGTCATGTCGAAGTGACATAAATAAGAATTTGAAGAGCCAGAAATAAAAGAGCTAAGTGATTCCTCTGTTATAGATTTATTTTCTTATTCTATTTCTGTTAATTTGCAGTCCATGGAACATTCTCTTAGGATGGTTCTTTCGCGTATATCAGTTATAAATCACTGTTGAATCAAAATCTTAGTTCATGAACCGTTCCAAAACTTGATTTCAAATTGATCGAAATTAATACAATAATTATAATGAGTACAATCACAGACAGCGCTCAAATCACCTGATCCTACTTAAGAATTTAAATTGGAACCCGATATATTAATTCTTAAGCCAAAAACCTGAAAATCGGAGGAATTTTCATTATATTAAACAATGAAAAAAATTTATAATTAATTCTTATAATTGTCATTAATTATAAATAGCTAATTTATAAATTTTATAATTATTAACTAATTTTTCTAATTATTACACTGAAATATCAAAAATTACTGTTAAATAAAACCTTGGATCTTCAATTGCTGATATTTCCAGGAATTAATATTAACATATATTAAATATTAAATTAATTTTGATTAATTATTCCCAGCCCTCCTGATCATTATAGATTTTTTATTTTTAATTTTCGTAGACGTTTTGACGAATTAAAGCCCAAATAAAAATACTATTGCAGAAGCCTAGATTGATTCAGCCACGTAGAAGATCACCCAGAAAAGTCACCCAAAATTTCCATTCATATTAATAATAATAGCTCTCTGTCCACCCAAAATTCTATAGTAAAAATATTGTAAAGACATTATTAAACGAAATACCATTGATCAAAAATTTTGACTATATATTCAACTTCTGTCCAAAATTTTAATTACAATCGATCATTTTTATTCTAAAACAGGAAAAATAAAAAATTCAAGCGCTACCATTCATTTTACAATTATTGATATATAAAATCTGACCGCAAGAAACCAGGGGTTTCCAGGACCGTTCTCCTTACATCATGTTTTTGTTAGGCCTCGGCATAATTTGAAAAACAATCAGAAATGGAATAATTCAAGATTAAAATTGAATTCTTCAAGTGAAAGTAAATATTAATATTAAAGCTTAAAATGAGCATCCTTTTATTAGGGGAGCTGCCCCCTCCGGAAATCCAAGCTCTTTACGCTAAGGTTTGGCTTTTTGTTCGAGTTCCTTGAGAACGACCGCTGAAGCACAAGGGCTGTGGAATTGGAAAAAGAAGCGCTTTTAAAGCACTAAAGAACTTTAGTGTAAAGAGTGAGGAGTTGAAGGGGGGGGGCTTCCCTCATATATGGAATACATTATGTTCGTTTTAAGTTTCAATATTACTCCTTAGTTTGAGTTGGAAAAACAGTTTTTTATTATTTCATGACCTCCAGAGAACGGATGTAGTTTATAGCAAGAAACAGAACTTTAGAGAGAAAAGGCGAGAAACAGGGAAGAAGAAAAACGTAAGGCAGTAGAAAGAGAAGATAGCAGAAGAAAGAGCAAAAGAAAAATAGAAACAGGACAGAGTAGAAGTTTTCCTAGTAATATTCAGTTGAGTAAAAGCGCCATAAATGTCAAGTCATAATCGTAGTCAGTGGCTTAACATGAAATAGTAAGAATTCAAGTGAATCCTAAAAGCTTTTTTTTAACGAAATAGACAAGGTGGTCATAGAAAGCCGCAATAGGGTTCACTTGATCTCAAATCAGAGACTATAATGCCATTTTTAACAGTTGAAACTATTTATGAGGGCGACAAACCACCCTTTCAAATGCCCTTTGCGCAATTTGGGGAAACTTCAGATCCATGTGGTATCAGGTTAAAATGTCAAGATGTCAATTTTAATGAAAAGCATTGCTTGAACCGAATTTTGCGTCTTAAGGACCAAAATCATCTGTGCAGTTCTATGAACAAAGGCACTAAATTAGGGATTAAGCACGTTAAAAACAGGGGGGGGGGGTTCATAGAAACATATTAGTTATACAGTGGGTTTAACCATGGGTTGACACCAAACTCAGCATCATGTCTTCTGAGAACTTTTGGTTTAACATAACAATTGCTACAAACAGTATCCCACCCCCTATTATGCTCTCGTGTTCAACCCAGATTTCTTGTAATTGGCACCCACTGAAATATCAAGTCCAAACTCGGGGTTCCACATTTCTTGGTGTTCATATTCAAAAATGAACTACAAGATGAATTTACAGTTGTTGAAATTTGTTCATATAAAACATCAAAAAATTACACAGGTAAGAACGTAAAAGACATCATAAATGTTCATATTGACATAAAAAAAAACTTTGGTGTTGCTCCGCTCCGCTCAATAACCCTATGCTTAGGTTCTGGGAAAACCTCTGCTGTGCTAAGGTCTTCAGAAGTGTGCAGGAATCTGTATAAAGTCTATAAACCAATATTCAAGTCCTTGTATGAATTAAATAAAAAAAACAAGTTTTTTAAACTGAAAGTAAGGAGCGTCATTAAAGCTTAAAACGAACAGAAATTATTCCGTATATGAAAGGGGCTGTCCCCTCCTCAACGCCTTGCTCTTTACGCCAAAGTTTTTTATTGTTTTAAAAAATAAAGTTGTGAGACAGAGTCAAACTTTTGCGTAAAGAGCGAGGCGTTGAGGAGGCTAAATGCACAAAATAAGTTTTTCAAAGAAAAGTAAAGAACTCCATTTAACAAAAAATGAGCAAAACTTAAATCAAATAATCTACCAAGCGTGAAACTACCACAAATCAGCATTGACAAATAAATGAAACCCAAAAAGAATAGAAATTACAATAATTAACCGAGTAAAACTCAAAACGAGCAGAAATTAACATACGTTTTTTTTGTATTTTTTCAGTAAATTGCAAATTTTGTTCTGACCTTGGGAAGGCAAAGGGGTTTTGCGCCCAACTTATGTTAATTTCTGCTCGTTTTGAGTTTGACTCGGTTAATTATTGTAATTTCTGTTCGTTTTGAGTTTCATTTATTTATCAATGCTGATTTGTGGTAGTTTCACGCTTGGTAGATTATTTGATTTTAGTTTTGCTCATTTTTTGTTTAATGGATTTCTTTACTTTTCTTTTGAAAAACCTATCTTGTGGAAAAAGTTTTTTAAATTAATTTCTGTTCGTTTTATATTGACATAGTCTTTTCAGGGAAAAAGAAAATAATACTTTAAATCTTTTCGTTTTTTAAGACTTTATAGTTTGGCCTGCTATTTGTATGCCGGAGAAAAAGTTTCAGCAATTTTTAACAGCATACACCCTTTTAAAAATCTGGACACAAATAGTACTGTTTAATTTAGTTTCATAATTTCTCTAGTTGACCTGTAATGGAAAACTTGATACCATTCGCAAAAAAATCTGTTTACTTTCTTTGATAGCTTGGATACATTTACGCTATTTGGATTTGGTTAAATTTTAAGAGTAGAAGTAGCCCCGAATGTTTGAATATAATACCCTCAGTCGCTCTTGGGGTACTGCTGAGATGCCTTATTGGGAATTAGCATTATCACAGTGCATTTTGATTTAATCTTAAGTCAACATTTAGTTTTTAAACATATAAAAATTGGATTTGAGGAAGACTAAAATCTATTCTATAAATCATATACAACAACTTTCTATATAAACCTTATATGCCCCCAGGGCATAACTTACAACCCTTGCACTGAGGGCTCTGAGGGGGTTATCATCCTAAAAGACCTAAATTCCAGAACTTTCAACTACGTTGAACAAAATCGATATCTCAAAATTTTGATTGGATGTGTTTGGGAAAATGGTGGGCGTGAGAAGGGCGTTAGTCGCTATCCAATCACATTCAACTATTAAAAAAGACACTAGCCCTTTCAATTTTCAATTGAATGAGCCCTTTGGAAGTTTCTACGACAACGCTTTCAATAAAAACTTTATATGCCCCCAGGGCATAACTTACAACCCCTACCCTGAGGGCTGTGGGGGGAGGGGTTGTCATCCTTAAAGACCTAATTTCCAAAACTTTTAAGTACGTTGAATAAAATGGCTATCTAAGAATTTTGATTGGATGTGTTTTGGGAAATGGTGGGCGAGAGAGGGGTTGTTGCCCTCAAATCCCTTTTGACTATTAAAAAGGGTATTGTCCTTTGAATTTAAAATCGAATGAGCCCTTTTTCAAGTTTCTACGACAAAGATTTCAATAAAAACCTTATATGCCCCCAGGGCATAACTTATAACCCTTGCCCTGAGGGTTGTGGGTGAGTGTCCTCCATAAAAATATGTTTTATATCTGGAAATCAACTACCCTGAACAAAATGGCTATCTCAAAATTTTTATTGGATTTCTTTGGGGGAATGATGGGTGTGGGAGGGGGGCTAGTTGCCCTCCAATCACTTTCGAGTATTAAAAAGGGCACTAGCCCTTTGAATTTCCAGTCGAATTAGCTTTGATTGGAGTTTCTACGACAACACCTTCTTTAAAAACCTTATATACCCCCAGGGCATAACTTAATACCCTTGCCCTGAGGGATGTGGGGGAGTGTCCTCCTCAAAAACATATTTTCTATCTGAAAATCAACTACGCTGAACAAAATGGCTATCTCAAAATTTTGATTGAATGTGTTTGGGGTAATGAAGGGCGTGAGGGGGGGGCTAGTTGCACTCAAATCACTTTCGACTATTCAAAAGGGTACTTGCCCTAAGAATTTCCAATCGAATGAGCCTGTTTTGAAGTTTCTACGACAACGCCTTCTATAAAAACCTTATATGCCCCCAGGGCATAACTTAAAACCCTTCCCCTGAGGGATGTGGGGGAGTGTCCTCTTCAAAAACAAATTTTCTATCTGGAAATCAACTATGCTGAACAAAATGGCTATCTCAAAGTTTGGATTGGATGTGTTTCGAGGAATGATGGGCGTGGGGGAGGGGGCTAGTTGCCCTCCAATCACTTTCGACTATTAAAAAGTGTACTAGCGCTTTGAATTTCCAATCGAATGAGCCTGTTTTGAAGTTTCTACGACAACGCCTTCTATAAAACCCTCATATGCCCCCAGGGCATAACTTAAAACCCTTGCCCTGAGGGTTGTGGGGAAGTGTCCTCCTCAAAAACATATTTTCTATCTGGAAATCAACTACGCTGAACGAAATGGCTATCTAAAAATTTTTATTGGAAATATTTGGGGGAATGATGGGCTGGGGGGGGGCTAGTTGCCCTCCAATCACTTTCGACTATTTAAAAGGGTACTAGCCCTTTGAATTTCCAATCGAATGGGCCTGTTTTGAAGTTGCTACGACAACGCCTTTTATAAAAACCTTATATGCCCCCAGGGTATAACTTAAAACCCTTGCCCTGAGGGTTGTGGGGAGTGTCCTCGAAAACATATTTTCTATCTGGAAATCAAGTATGCTGAAAAAAATAGCTATCTGAAAATTTTGATTGGATGTGTTTGGGGGAATGATGGGCGTGGGGGGGGCTAGTTGCCCTCCAATCACTTTCGACTATTAGAAAAGGGTTCTAGCCCTTTGAATTCCCAATCGAATGAGCCTTTTTTGAAGTTTCTACGACAGCGCCTTCTATAAAAACTTATATACCCCCAGGGCATAACTTAAAACCCTTGCCCTGAGGATTGTAGGGAAGTGTCCTCCTCAAAAACATATTTTCTATCTGGAAATCAACTACGCTGGACAAAATAGCTATCTCAAAATTTTGATTGGATGTGTTTGGGGGATAATGGGCGCGGAGGTGGGGGGGGGGGCTAGATGCCCTCCAATCACTTTCGACCATTAAAACGGGCACTAGGCCTTTGAATTTCCAATCGAATGAGCCTTTTTTGAAGTTTCTACGACAACGCCTTCTATAAAAACCTTATATGCCCCCAGGGCATAACTTAAAACCCTTGCCCCGAGGGTTGTGGGGGAGTGTCCTCCTCAAAAAGATATTTTCTATCTGGAAATCAACTACGGTGAACAAAATGGCTATATCAAAATTTTGATTGGATGTGTTTGGGGGAATGATGGGCGTGGGGGGCCTAGTTGCCCTCCAATCACTTTCGACTATTAAAAAGTTCCCTAGCCCTTTGAATTTCCAATCGAATGAGCCTGTTTTGAAGTTTTTACGACAACGCCTCCTATAAAAACCTTATATGCCCCCAGGGCATAACTTAAAACCCTTGCCCCGAGGGTTGTGGGGGAGTGTCCTCCTCAAAAATATATTTTCTATCTGGAAATCAACTACGCTGAACAAAGTGGCTATATCAAAATTTTGATTGGATGTGTTTGGGGGAATGATGGACCTGGGGGGACCTAGTTGCCCTCCAATCACTTTCGAATATTAAAAAGTGCACTAGCCCTTTGAATTTAAAATCGAATGAGCCTTTTTTGAAGTTTCTACGACAACGCCTTCTATAAAAAACGTATATGCCCCCAGGGTATAACTTAAAACCCTTGCCCCGAGGGTTGTGGGGGAGTGTCCTCCACAAAAAGATATTTTCTATCTGGAAATCAACTACGCTGAACAAAATGGCTGTCTCAAAATTTTGATTGGATGTATTTGGGGGGATGATGGGCGTGGAGCGAGGGGCTAGTTGCCCTCCAATCACTTTCGACTATTAAAAAGGACACTAGCCCTTTGAATTTCCAATCGAATGAGCCTTTTTTGAAGTTTCTACGACAAAGCCTTCTATAAAAAAAACTTATATGCCCCCAGGGCATAACTGAAAACCCTTACCCCGAGGGTTGTGGGGGAGTGTCCTCCACAAAAAGATATTTTCTATCTGGAAATCAACTACGCTGAACAAAATGGGTATCTCAAAATTTTGATTGGACGTATTTGGGGGAATGATGGGCGTGGGGGGGTAGTTGCCCTCCAATCACTTTCGACTATTAAAAAGGGCACTAGCCACTCCAATTTTCAATCGAATGAGCCCTTTTCGAAGTTTCTGCGACGACTCCTTCGATACGAAGTGCCCGGGTATGGAGAAAAAAAAAACAACACATTGTGCCCACATCGTTCTTTACTTAGGCAGCGCTAGCGCGCTGCCTATGATCAAACAGAATGAGCTCACAATCTGATTTTGAGTTCAAAAGAAAGGAGATAATCAAGTTTTTTTAACCTAATTTAAACATATAAATTCAAAAATTAAAATAAAGTATTTATATTGGAATAAAAAATTTCAAACCATATTTTGTACATAGTCTAAAAACCTAACTTGTGGTGACGAGGCCCTCATTAAATCCAAGCTCTTTATGCTAAGGTTTGGCTTTTTGTCCGAGTTCCTTAAGAATGGCCGCTGAAACACAAGGGCTGTGGAATTGGAATAAGAAGCGTTTTTAAATCACTAAAGAACTTTAGTGTAAAGAGTGAGGAGTAGAAGGGGGGGGGGGCTTCCCTCGTATATGGAATAAATTATGTTCCTTTTAAGTTTCAATATTCCTCCTTACTCAAAGTTGAAAAACTTTTTTTATTATTTAAGGACTTCCAGAGAACGGGTGTAGTTTATAGCAAGAAACCAAACTTCAGAGATAAAAGGCGAGAAACATAAGAGAGTAAAAATGTAAAGCAGGAGAAAGAGAAGATAGCAGAAAAAAGAGCAAAAGAAAAATAGAAACAGGAGAAAACATATAAAAATTTAACTTGTGGTGACGAGGCATAAACAGAATCGTAATTTGCCGAGGTACTTTTTATGTTTGGGGGAATTCAAAGTAGCGGATGTCTTTATGTGGTTGTTGTATAACAGGTTGTTTACCTTTTTTGTTGCCAAGTTACCGTAGCACTACGGTTTTTACCATAGCACTACGGTTTTTACCGTAGCACTATATGCAATTTACCACCTCATTAGACAAGTTTTCATTTCTGGGGTGGTTCTTTAATTATTTTTTTATAATATATTTATCTTTTTCCCTTCCTTTCTCTTTCTATCTGAAATTTGACATATTTTGATGCCTGTTTACAGACTAAATATGAAAAGGGAGGGGGATGAAACACGAGAACCTTTCCCTTGATTCTTTGCCTTACGAGCCTCGTCTGTTATGTTGTAATGTACGACAAAATTACCGCTATTTATTTCGTGTAAGCAAATTTTCAAGGTTTGATTCACCCTAAAAATAATTAGACTGAAATTCTGTTTCAAAGCAATTTTTAAAACAAATAGCATTTCCTTTTTGCTTTCTAACATAGATATACTATCAATCAGAATAAAAAAATCATTCTGAGTGGAGTTACAAACCATCTAATAAGATTTTTATTTGATTTGTAAGCTAACCTTAATGTTTTGTTTTTCTTTTCGAGTACGAGGAAAAATTTTCCCTTTTGACTCTATTGCATGATGGAAATAATTTGTCGAGTAAAGTTTTAGGAAGAGCTTAGAATTTAGAAAATGTAAATTTTAAAACCAATGTAGGAAAACTGAGGGGCCATTAACACGAGATTCAAATTCCACTGATGCAGAGGAAATTTGTGGATTCCAAATCGTATATTTGCTGAATTGTAGAATAAAATTGATCATCGACCGTAATATTTGGACAGAATCCACTAGGAACTTACTTCATTTTCATTTGAATTTTCGCATTTGAAACATGAAAAAAAATTTAATTTTTTTTGAAAATATAAAGTTCGTACATGAAATATAGATTAATCAGTTTTTTTTATTCACTTTTTGAGAGAAAAGTCCGGTCAGAGAAACGTTGATTAGAGAAACGTTGATTAGAGAAACGTTGATATATATATATATATATATATATATATATAT
>JAQQPU010001171.1:45140-67836 GCA_029168905.1 Artemia sp. Kazakhstan ARC1039 | reverse complement strand
CCTACTTGTAAGGCTAAGAGCATTGAAATGGAAATTTCAAGAAGTATGCGAACATCCAGGTTATCAAAAGGACATATCAGCAATGGCATAGCAATGGCTAATTTTACTAAGTTGAAACTTACAGGACTTGATGAGAGTATATGTTAATACTACTGCTGCTGCTAGGAATGCTGCCATTAATACTACTACCAGTAATACCAATACTACTACTGTGACTACTATTACAACTATGTCTAATGGTACGAAGGTAAAATTTACAAGGAATTTCGAAGGGGGGGGGGGGTGAACTGAATCAAAACACGCCATCTGTACGCAAGTTGTCAAAAGGGTGTAACAGCAATAGGTTAGGAACAGTTTGGTGTGTGAAGTTGAAACTAACAAGGCTTGTTGTGGGGGATACTGAACTAACCAAAAGCAAAAATTTGTATTCTAGTGCTACTGCTTCTACTCATACTACTTCTACTGCTGCTATTATTACTGCTGCTGCTATACTACAACATCTACTACTACTACTGCCACTAAAGCTAAGGCTACTAATATTAATTCTACTACTCCTACATCTACTGCTGCTGTTTAAACTAAGAGTAGTAAGACGAAAAATTTATAACGTAATAAAGTTGTATGGAAATAAATCGAAAACAAAATATGCCCACACAGGTTGTCAAGGGGACGAATAAGAAATGTTTCAGGAACGGTTGATAGTATTAAGTTCAGCGTGTGTTGAAGGGAATCTTGACGAAACCAAATGTGCTATGCACATGCTGCTACTACAGCTGTTGCTACTTCACAAGCTAAGGGTATTAAGGTGAAGCTCGTAAGGAATGTTTAGGTGGTTGTTGAACTAAGCCAAATCAAAGCTAGTGGATTTTCTAAAAGGTGACAAAGCAATATCTTAAGAACGGCTTACATTATTAAGTTAGACCTTTAAGGGTAATTTGTGGCGGATGTTGAACTAACCAGAAGGCACTATGAGTATACTATTAATACTACCACTACAGTTACTATAACTCATGGCAAAAAGGGTATTAAGGTAAAACCTTTAGGGAATGTTTAGGGGGAATTTCAAGTATAAACTAAAAAACTATATGCATGCAGGTTTTCAAAAGAGCATATAAGCAATATCATAGGCAGGGCCACTCTATAAAAGCTAGAAATATTGCAAAAATTTGACATAACATAAAAACAAAAGCAAACACAAAAACATCCCTAATAAGAAAGATAATAACGTAATGACAACACAACAAAATGACACATACTACTCACACATAATATGATGTAATAATAATGACAACAATAATGGCACAAATAACATTAACAACTCATAACCTCACTAACGTTAAGCCACTCACAATTAATAAAAACAAATTCTTAGTGCCATACCCAATCTAACAAATATACCCAACATTTTAAAATTATCAAAATTTCTACTTTTTAAAAGTTTCCCAAGCCAATCAATCCTTCCAAAATGCATTGAAAACACCTCCCTCCTCAAATCCACGAACTTCTCACCCAGCACCCATAAAATGGATAAGAGCTTCTTCCTCTTCACGCAAAGGGCATTGATAAAGACCATTGTCTATTCTATAGTTTCCTCCTCCAATACCCAAACAGTTGCCCATCTTTCACCCAACCACCTGGTTTAAATAAACTTCTTCATCCCAGGCCTCCTTGGACTTTGACTCAACTTTATTAACCAAAAACGCTATACACAAAGTTAGTACAAAGGAGACAGAGAGGCAACTCGCAGGTCTCCTTTTATAATGAAGGAAAAAATTAATCGCACTCCAATAACTCTCTCGGAGCACAGAGTGATAAAAAAAAAAGAAATGATAGATAGATAGATATTTATTGGCAAAAAGACTATCACAAACCCTAGTGGGCCGAATTCGCATTTCTTAATCAAAAAAATACAATAACAAAAATAATACAATAACAACATATAGTTACCACTGTAACAAAGCACAACAGGTAACAGTCAGAAAATACAAAATACAAAAGTAATAAATATAGGTCATAATTATGAAATATCATATAGGTCATAATATAAAAAGGTAAAAAGAATAACAAATAAAATAACCAAATTTTCAAAACTTAAAAAATAATATATACAAAATAATTTAACTTTTTGGCTAACCTACGGGTCATGATTTCGGTTGTTTTTGTATGTATAAAAGGGAATAAAAGTGTTTTTTTTTATAACGTAAGGTAGAAAAGGGTATGGGAGAAAGGATGGGCATGGGTTGGGATACTATACGGGAGCGGTGATGACTTATGGGTGAGTGGTGGCTAGGAAAGAAGTTTTCAGTACGGAAGTTCATTTGTGCTGAATTTCCAAAACGGAGGCACAATTTTTTTTTCTTCTTGACTCGAGGGTATCAAGTTTTGAAGTTTTAAGGGGGTAGGAATATGGGACATTGCCTTCTTTATAAATAATCTTCAAGGCTCTGTTTTGAATATTTTCGATTTTTTGGTTGCTTGAATTGACAGATCCCGATGCCATACAGGACAAGCGTACTCAACCAATTGACTTAAAAAAGAAATATATACCTTTAGTAACTGATATGGGGGGAAACGAAATTTATTCAGAAGTTTCAGAAGAGAAAGTGACAAGTTTGCTTGACGGAGGATGTTATTCACATGGGTGTCCCACTACAAATCGTAAGATATAACAACTAGGAGTTTAAAGGAAGTAGCTGAAATCTCAGGAGGAATAGGATGAAGGAAAAAAGGATGGGACTTGAGGAATCTGAAAGATGCTATGGTGGATTTACAAGGATTAACCGTCATATCAAGAGAAGAAGCCTCGCCTGCAATGTCATGGAGGATACCCAATGGATTCCTATAAATATTTTTATGACACGTCTCTACAACTGTTAGGTCATCGACAAATTTCCACCTGTCAGGGTAATCTATTGAAAGACTGTTAATCATGAAGAAAAACAATGGAATAGCAATCTTGATATTTGACTTCCTTTGATCTGTAAAAGCTGGAATCTGGAAGAAGAAAGAAAAAAGAGAAGAAGAAAAAAAAACAGGGAAAACATAGACTCACGGAGATCGGGAAACGATTAACAAAACAAATTATAAATAAATCAATAATGCATTCAATCCCTGCTACTTTAGGTGAAAAGAACTATCTCTTTTAATTTTTTTTTAATATTATATTTCTTTAGTATTTTAATTTCTTTTATTATATATAAAGGTGATTCACTTGCTATATCAAATAGCTTATATTTGTTGGCAGTCTGGGGAAGTTGATATCTCAGATTTAGTCGATCTCTTATTTTCAACAAACAGGAAAAGGTATTTATTCATTGCTCTTGATAAATGGCTATGCTTATTTTCAACCAAAAGCTATGGCAAAAATTATCACTACGTTGGATATTTAAAAACCATGTGCCCAAATTGAGGTGAAAAATTTGTTGCAAATCAAGAATACCCAGAAATAGAAAGATATTTTAGTTTCAGATAATTTTTCTGTCTTCCTAGGGTGTGTTAAAAAATGGCCCAGGATTCTTATTGATTTAATTTGAACAATTTGGAGTCCTCGTAAATGCGAAGGGAAAGTCAACATCTAGACGCTCGGGCAAAATTGAAAATACCATTCAACTAATGAAAAATATAAAGTCCTCATGATGTGGTANAAATACCATTCAACTAATGAAAAATATAAAGTCCTCATGATGTGGTACGGAAACAGAAACTTCGATCGATGCAAACAACCAATTTGGAAAATGTTACCACGAGTCTACTAATTTATGTTTTAAACGACAAAGTTGAATCTATAGGCTATAAATACCTAAATATATCTGAATACATCTACTTTTTTTTATGGATGAAATTCCAATATTAATAGTTTAAAATAGCACACGCCTCACTGACTTCGAACTTCTGCCGAAAACAATAAACTCGGACTTCTCTAGGTTAGGTATTAGTCGATTATCATGAAACCAAGAATTTACATTCAGAGCAACAGTTTCGAGGGATAGTCGTTGGTCCTCCTCATTGCCCGCCTTCAAACTAATTGCTGTTTCATCTGCAAACAATACTGGTTATTCTTCTCCTGAACCCGTGCATTTTGGAAGATCATTTATATAAATTAAAAAAAGCTTCGGCCCCAATAAAGACCCCTATCTTTTCTAGTGGAAAAATATGAGATGATTTCTCACCAACTTGTACTTTAAAACTTCTTTCAGATAAATACGATTTCACTAAATCAAGAGCTATTCCACGAATTCCTATATTTTCCAACTTATCAAGAAGAAATACATGGTCTATTTATAAAAAGTTTTTTTTATGTAAAAAAAATAGTTGCCGCCAGATAATTATCAGCAATAGCCCCTGATAAAAAATTATGTAAAGCAGCTACTGCTTTCTCTGTTGACCTACCCCTGAAGAAAACAGACTGATTGGGAGAAAAAAAAATCGTCTTTATTAGAAATGAAGCAAACCTACCCTTTACTATCTTTTCAAAAACGTTAGAAACAGGTGATAAAATTCTAATAAGCCTATAATTGTTTGGATCATCTTTGTCACTCTTTTTAAATAAAGGTAAAAACAAACTGGAAAAAATACATTTTTTATGCAAGAATTGAAAATATGTAAAAACCGGCTGAGCAATTACAGCAGTTAAATTTTTGAACAGAGAAGTCGACATACCCTCACATCCTGTAGAAAATCCATTTTTCAAACTTGTAACAGCTTTTTGGTACTCAAAAATTGGATACGGTACATAAATATATTCCTATTTACTATATTTTGTACATATTTTCTATAGTCACACGTTCCATCAGAAATTTGATCCGCCAGATCATTTCCAACTTTCTTAAAATGGTCAGCAAATGCATTCGCCATCCCTCTCTCATCCGATATTTCAATTCCTTCGTCAAACAGACAACCCTTACAGCCTCAAGGACGTCTAGGATGACTTCTGTTTTAGGTCATCTTTTAATTTCCATTTTAGTTGGTCTGTCCTTCAAATGTTTTGCAATTAGCCCCACTGCCAAACCCAGCCCTTTCACCTCATTTTAATACTGACTAAAGCCACATTTTTCAATATTAATCTTCACCTGATTAGGCTGAGCGCTTTTCATGTCATCTATTGGTATTTCTCATATGTATTCTTCGCTTGCCTTTCCCGTAACCCTTTTGCAATATTAAACTACCCGCATTAACCTTCCCGCCAAAAACGTTAACAAACCTAAAACTCCTTTTAATACTACATGGTTGAACTTACCACTAAACAAGACATTACAGGAAGTCGCTTGGTTTGGAATATCCTATTCTAATGCCTAAGGACTGTTAGGCCTACTTTAGGAACACAACTTCTTGTAACTGACCAAATAACCCAAGACCTTAACAAGCTACTTATCAATTTCCGACCTACCATTTGAAATAAGCTTACACCATAAATAAACTAAATCTTCAACTGCATTAAGCACCAAGTTTCCTACTCCTTTGTGTCTCCATTTTGCCAAAACACCATAATATCCATTGAGAATTTCTAAATGCAGCAAAAAACCTGATGGCACTGCTCTAGTACTATTGTAAGAAAAGAAAATTAAGTCAGAAAAGTAAAAAAAAGTAAGAAAATAAGTTTTGTTGTGGTTAGATTTGCATTTCTACAAAACAGAGCTCTTCAATTATGTTGTGATTATATCGAAGGGTCCTATTCGTGAATAAGCTGTCTTCTGTCAGGATTTTACTTATATTGTCTCTAGTTAAGCTGGGAATAGACTTCTGAATCTAGGTTCCAAGCCTTCTGCATTATTATTAGTAACTTTTGAGAAAGGCAGACTTTTGCATTTTAGAATTTAGCTTCCGATATACTAAGCCTGTACAACCGAATGCCTCTGATTCCTTGTAACTGATAAAAAGTGTGGTGCACAACCTACGATCGTTTTCATACGTTTCTGTCCTCTCTGTTAAGACATTTATACATGAGAATCAATTCATACGCATATCTCATTGCCCAATATATATGTAGGGTCGGTCAAAAAGGGGTACCTTTTATTCGTTTTACGCCAAAAACCTCCCATGCATAATATTAGCTTTCTCAAGCAGGGTCATTACTAGCCAAAATGTTGGGGGGGGGGGGGGCAGCAAGGATTTTTACAGACTGGCTGGTCATTTTTACCGACTGTTCTTGTTAAAGTTAGCCATAATGTCCGTTTCGAACATAATACGTAAAATCATTGCACGAGTCGGCAAAACCACTGCATTTACCAACCAAAATTCAGGTTTCGGTATATCATGTCACTATTTTGATGCTATTGATATTTAACCAATTGGAAAAACTTTGGCACCATCTGTAAAATCACGGCTGGAGTCGGTAAAACTGCTGCGTTACCGACCAAGTTCGAAATTTCTGTAGATGACATGCCAGTATTTTCGTGGTCTTTATTGAACCAAACAAAGAATTTTACCGACTTCTTTTTTTTACCGAGTGACCAAAACTTTGGGGTGGGGGGGTCCTCCCATACGTAACGGTCCTGTTCTCAAGTGCCAAAATGTTTGATATGGTAGTACCTGGCACCTACAACTGTGATAAGGTGCCGTTCAGAATATTGAACTGGTTTATAATGTACAATTTTTGGCTCAAACATATCTGGTTTTCATACCTTATTTTAGCAGCGAGAGCCATTTTTTTTTTTCTTTCTTTCTTATTGTATTAATACCCAAAATAGCACATCTGCATTCATTAAACACTTAAACAGCAATTGATAAAAGTGTATTTTCAACGCTTGTTAAGAAGCACATTTTTCATTATATCTATTTTATTTATTTTATTATGATAGAACTACTCTCTAGTGAAAATATCGCAACCTTGGCTCATGCCTTAGATCTTTGATCGTGCTTTTTTAATTCATATGCCACAATTTTACTAATTGATGGATTGAAGGGAAATGCGAGACATCCCTAGAACAAAGACTTGTATGTAAAAAAAATGATTAGAATTTGTCTTTAGTCTTCCTATTAACGTAAATTATTAACGTAAATGCACATCTTCCCAATGATTAATGAACATCATTGAATGAATTTAGCTTTATATTCTTGTTGCTACCTAATTTGTATTTGTTAAGTCTAATATGTGGATATCCCAAAAAACACAGTTAAACAATGAAATCCTTGAACGTTGTAAACCTTACCTCATGCAGTGGTGTCAATTCACAAAAATGTACGGGAGGTAATGCTTTTTGTTGTACTAACTTATTACTCAAAATACAGGGGATAATTACACCACCCTCCAGTACCCTTCCCCCAATTGGTACGTATAATCTCGTATTTACCTTCTCCTGAAATTCCTCTATCATTTTCAAACAGAATAAGTAGAAAATTATTTTAGACTTAATGATGAACATTTTCGTTGACAAAGAGGCCAGTGACGATAGCAAGAAAGTATACTCAACAGATAATATACTTAAAATAAAAAAGGAAATTTTGATCAACGGGCTGTTGAAAATATTGCAAATGAAGTGGTAAACATCAGCGCATTTACAAGTTATGTGCAATTGTTAATTCTTAAAGCTCTAAAAGCCAGAAAATGCTTGGAAAATGCAACCATCCGGCATCATGTCGTTGGAAATTGTCCTTCAAAAACCACCAGAAAATACCCTTAAATGATGGATGTTTTCACCCTTGTAATCAACTATATATTCAAAACTTCACTAGTGAACAATAATCTCATCTGAATTATTATAAACTTCCCAGAAGATTAAGTTTCCGTGGCGCACTCAGAAAATAATTATGGGGAGCTGACCGGGGGTCCCTGTGCCAACCAACGGAAAACGTTAAAAATTCCTAAGAAAAACCGGTATTTTAAAGCATTACTTTAAGTTTGTTTAGACCTTCGAATGCAAGTTTTGAGTAGGGATTATAGGAGCAGATTAAATAAGATTCTAGGTTGTATTTGTATTTTGTATCTGTCTTACAAAACAAAATTGAGTCTTCTTTGGGTCTTCTTCAGTATGGATAATACACTGTCTGTGTCAACTGGAATTTATCTGTGGATACTGATATTGGCTAAGCCATTTAGCCTACTCTCAGAAATCGTGTTTCTTAGGTATGCCTTGATTCTCCCAAGAGTGGAAAAGGAGCGCTCTGCTGTGCTAGTCAATACAGGTATAGTGATGAAAATCTTAAGTAGGATATTTGGAAAGATTTTCTTTCTCCCAAATATTTTGAAATTCAATTGCATTGACATGGTGTGCCTTGTTTCGTTAGAGAAAAGCTTGCCAAACTTCCATTTCTGCCATCAACACGTTTAAATTGTTTTCCAAATCTTCTTCATAAACTTCAATCAACTTAAAAAAACGCCTCTTCTATCTCTTTATTTTCTTCACTATTCTCTGGACAAGTATGCAGTGAAACCTTTTCAAATGTTCTTGTGTTTTAAGAGACCTTCTTCGATGCAGAAACTTTGAATCCAGGGGCTGAATACGTTAATTCTATAAAATTGTTCTGTGCTTTCGGCTGAGAAATTGCTTCTGTGTGTCTAAACAATCCCTGGAACTCTAACTGTAGTTTCATTCAATTCAGCCATTTCTTGTGCCTCTTGAGACAAGACTGAAAACTCTTCATCGACTTTTTCTCATAGTGACTTCAGACTCTGAAGTAAATAGTCAGCATATCCACCCTGGTAGGGAATTCAGAATCCTTGGTTCTGGAAATTGTAGGAACAAAGACCTCTTTGAGTACTCTCAACGTCAGACACTTTCCCCAAAGAATTTATAGTTTCGTAATAATTATAAAATGCATTGTACTTTAGCCTTTCCCTAAAGCATTCAGGGGGAACATCGATAACAAAAGAAAATCAAGGAAAAATAATAGACATTCTCTTAGGTTTTAGTCATTTGTTGAGCTGAGAAAAACAACTCAAAGCACTATTTTCATGTCTAACGCTATCCCCTAACCACCGAAAACTCTATGTTATGAAATATAAACTCTTTTAGAACTTGAAACAATGGAACTAGTCCAGAGCAAGCATCCATAATACAAACTCGGGCCGACAGGAGAATGATACGAGACCAATTCTTGGAGGAGGCTCCTTTTTTATTCTTCTTAGAAGGCCAAAACCTCTCACAACTCGTGTCACCAAAGCTTGTTACAACATTACAGTGCAGTTTCCAGCCCAAGCTACAGTCAAGAGAAAACTCAAAATATGGACACTCAAGACTTGATTTAAAAATTCACAATTCAGACAAATTTTATTGTCTGAAACATAAGGAGTTTTATTCCTATTAAAAATCGAAAGTATGATCTGAAAACATTAAGAGATAGAAAGCTACACCTAATAAAACTTAACAATTCATCCATGGCTTTATTGTCCTTTTCGGTAAGAAGGTTTATATGAAAGTGATGTTACAGGATCAGCAGCAAAATTTTGCAAGTAATGCCTGAAGGCGGTGAAAAAGCATGGTGTCTACAAAAATTGTGTACAGTAAGGGCCTGAGCACTGAACTTTGTGGAACATCATACCGGATACTAAAATTTTTGGAAGTGCAATCGTCAATATTCACTCTAAGCGTTCTCCTAGCAAAATAATACGTATAGTCTCTCTCCATCTTCTCAGAACTCTGACCCTCGTGGTTGGGTCTCACCTTCTCTCAGGCCCATAAATTAGTCTATAATCAAAACCTGTATAAATAACATAAAAAATAAATAATAATATATTTAAGCCTGGCATATAGTATTTTAGGTCTATAAATATATATAAATAAACCTGAAACTAAATATAGAATATATGGTACTGGTGCATTATATGGTCACTTCTAAAAAGTCAAGTTTGGTTAATGCTAATGAAATAAAATAAAATAGGATGAATATATATATTAGTTTATAAACAAATTTGGGCTATATATTTTCACATTAGGGGGTATGAAAGGGGGGGGGGGGGTAAAGCATAGCATATATTAAATACGTAGCCTAACCTAACCTAGGTACCTTCCCCCCCTAAACCTAAAAAAACAACAGTTTAAATATCGTAAACGCAATAAAAACCCGCTTTGCATTGCATTTCTCTATAGCGGTGTCTTGCAATTAACCCATCTGGCGGGTTTTTCGTGACTGGTTTCCTTGTAAAATATATAAAAGAGATCATATAACGCACCAGTACCGAATATTTCCTATTTTATCTTGCTATTTCTAAGAATAAAGCAGTTACAAGCCAAGTTTGTTCTTTTTATCCTCAAAAATAATACCTACTATTTGGTTCCAATAAAACTCTTTGTTTATCACCAAATTTTTCCCATATAAACACCTTACTAACAACTGCAAAACTATGTAATTGTGTTGCATCATTGTTTATAATCGTAGCATAGACACTTGCACGAAGAAAAATTTCCCTACCCTAAAATATATCGAGAACGAATTGAAGGTAGAATAATTAGCATAAGCACGCATTTCCTGCTCCCCCTAGGTTGACATACTTAGATTCTTACCTACAAGTTACTCGCCGGGTACAGGAAAAATCCTCAAACAGTGAAACTTTGAATTCTGCAGGTACCTGGGCTATAAAGGTCAACAGTCTAATGTTTCGTGAGTAAAGTGCCCTTGACTGTATTATAATAACCTGCTTCCCACATTTCAACTGGATGTGGACACATTAGTGTGGAAGGTAGGTGGGGCTCAGAAATGGGGATGGGCCCTGTGGTAGTGATTTCAGTGCAAAAAAGATCTAGCGTGCCTGCTTTTCTGCTAAAAAATCTGCCGGGGAGAAGGGGAAGGATTTTGGAGGGTCGACTTTTCTGCTATATATGCCTGTTCCAATATGTTTACTTTTCCACTAAACAGTTGCCAAGAAAGGACAGGGGCTATGAAGCGGCCATTGCCTCATTTTAGTTTTCCAGCCACAGAGATCAAAAATGTTTGCGTTATTACGCTTCAAACAAGGTACAAAAAACTTACCGCTCTACCGAGAGGTCGGTGTTTAAGAAAACCACTTTGACTCTCGAATCATACTTACTGAAAATCCTTGCTTAATTTGTGTTTCAAACAAGGTGCTACAAGCTTACATTTTCACTAAAACGACTGATTGGGGTGGTGGGGACAAGGGTTTCAGAAACACCAAGGGCTCCTGTCAACCCCTTAGTAAAAAAAAACTGAAAATCGTTGCACGATCCTGGTTTAAACAGGAAGCGACACACCTTAATGCTTAGTTTAACTTCAATTTAGAACCTATTCCGGCTTGATAGAGTTTTCCATTCAAAATTAGAAGCATGGCTCGGAATAATGAAAAAGTAGTGGGATAGTTTCTAATAAAATATTGAATTGCTAAGTTTCCAGAAATTAATGTCAGTATATATTAAACATTAGCTTTTTTCATTAGTTCTTTCCTGTCATCTTGATTATTATTTTGGTTTGTTTTTATTTGTCGCCAACGCTTTGAAAAACGAAAGCAAACTGTTCAAAACATATATCGTCTTCAATAAAATGATAAAGACTTAATAAGCTCTAGAACTTATAGGGCTGAAAGGGGGTAGTAGCCAATATCTTGTTTGTAGTATTTTTTATTCATTTTAAGTTTGACTTGATTATTCAATTTGATTTTTGCTCATTTTAAAATTTATTTATTCACCTATATCAGTATCTGTTATCTTCACAATTAATGTGATCGTTATAAAACCTCATAGCGCTATAAAACATCAGCAAAAAGGGTGGGGTTATGGAGGATGTAGCTCCTTTCAAGTACAGAATAATTGTTATTTGTTTTAAATTTTAAAGCCGCCCTTTACTTTCGTTTGAAAAAACTTGTCTTTTTTATTTACTTTTCATCAAGGCCGAGTCCTTTTACCGTGATTTCCATATTTTTTAAATTATGCAAATTTTTGTAGATTCGTAATGGTTAAAATTAAGTTTAATATTTTTTTATAATTAGTCACCTTCAAAACAAAGTTATTTTAATATGCTTATTGCATCATAATTTCATTTTTTTTTTAAGTTAGAGTTTTTTTAAGCTACATATGAATTCTCATATTCAAAATATTCCGTAAAGGAAGTAAATAGATTGCTTCTTAAGTTACCAACGTTCGCTTTAGCAGTTTATTTATTATTTTGCTGTTTTATACATTTGAAGGAAATTAAACTAAAAATGAAAAGCTATATCGAAATACTATCTTAAAATAGAAAAATTGAATCGAAATTCACAAAATGTTATAATGCTACTATTTTTTTCTTTCTTGTATACATTTTAAAGTAAATATGGTTTTCAATAGAGCACCAGACTGTTATAGGAGGCGGTAACACCATTCTTTTTTTTGGTAATGTCTGTTTGTTATAATTTGACTAATTATATGGCTTTATTTCTGCTCCACTTAGGTTTTAATTTCATTCTTTTCTCCTCTTTGAAATTTCTTTTCAAAGAGGAGAAAAGTGTATACACTATGTCAGGTAAACACCGAGCCTTAAACAAGAATATTCGAAAAAATATAAAATATTTATTTAAAAAAAAAAAATAAAAAAAAAATCCTGCTTGATTCTTCAATCTAAAAATGATATTAAGACAGACATTCCTAAAAACAAAATGCTTAATTTAAAAAAAATGAAGAAATAAAAATAAAATCTGGCTTGGCTGTTTAATTTACGTTTTGTGTTATATGGGAAATCTTTTAAATAGAAAAACAGCATTGTATCTAAACCACGAAGCTTGTCCAATCGTCAAAATCACACTCCTAATCTGGAACTTAACCTGTCCATCAATGTGCATGATCTATATCAGTCTACAATACTTACTGCGTGGATGCAATTAAGGTTAAGCTCTTAACCAGGGGCGCAAATGAATTTATGAAATCTTAACTGGTAAATTTATTAATTTCTAACGATTCTATTGCGAAGCTTGAGCAGCCTACAAGCAACTTGATAAATTAAGCTATTTTCACTATCAATATCGATATCTGTACATCAACGCTATCTATATAACCTTCCTTATCAATTTCTTAAGCCTCAACGAAACTAGTACTAGATGAGTCCACAAATCATAGAGATGTTTCCAACACAATGAGTTTAGGGCCGCCCTTATGCCGGACCCTTGCTGCCACTTGAGATTTTCTTATAATTTTGAATGTTTTTTTTACTTGACGGAAAGATGACTCTTTCGTCTGAAATGAACCCCTTTACTGACACCTTTTAGACAAATGATGCTCCTTTTCATTCATTATTAGAGCTACTGACAAAAGTATTTGTTGCGGTTTGACTGCTTGAATCCTATCACATTAGATAAAAAGCACGTATTTTTTGAATGATTGTAAAGAGCAAAATAAAAATCAACAAAAACATGAATATATTGTGTATAAGAAGGGCTTCCGTCCCTCACACAACGTATACTAAGTTTAACTAGAGTTTAATTAGAGGGCAAAAACACAGCCAACTTGTAATTCAGGTTTAGCCCAAAGAGTGGCCTTGTTGAGGGGGGGGGGATGGAAGCCTCATTTACATTAATGATATCCCCTGCTTGTTTGAGTTTTCAAGTTGTTCTTTACTTGCTTTTGAGAAAACTTTTAAAATTTAATTTCTTTTCATTTGCAATGGGGCACTTAGGCCTATCCAAGACACTTCGTAACTAAATTTCGTAACTTTGTTTCTCAATTCAATTAAAACTAAAAGGTTTCTGAAGCTTAAAATATATTTGCGTAAATTTTTATAAAATATTAATTTTGGAGCATTTGCTACTTTTATCTTCTGACTTGTTTTTTCCTTGTTATTAATTTAAAAAAAAAATTCCACAAAATAAGTTTTTCAAAAAAAAGTAAAGAACTCCATTAAACCAAAAATGATCAAAAATAGAATCAAATTATCTACCAAGCATACAACTACCACAAATCAATATCAACAAATAAATCAAACCCAAAACAAACAGAAATTAAAATAAATAACAGAGTCAAACTAAAAACGAGCAGAAATTAATATGAGTAGGTTTCTAAACCCCATGCTTTCTAAAAGCCAGAATATAATTTGTACTTTACTGAAAAAGTTCAAATGAATTTACTAAGAAAAAATGTGTGTTGTCAGTTTAATATACATATTCTGATATTTATTCCTTAAAATCTTAATTAATTTTTGATTTGTTAAAGTTATGAAAGTGAAAACATTTAAAAGAATTTTTTTTCAGTAAAGTACAAATTATATTCTGGCTTTTGTATGATGTTGGCACAATGTATTCCTTTTTTTTTGGTTTCTTGGTTTTAGATCAGGGCACTTCGTATCGAAGGAATTGTCGTAGAAAATTGGAAAAGGGCTCGTTCGACTGGAAATTGGAAGGACTTCTGCCCTTTTTAATAGTCAAAAGTGATTGAAAGGCAATTAGCACCCTTTCCACGCCCACCATCTCACCAAGCACATCAAATCAAAATTTTGAGATTGCCATTTTGTTCAACGTAGTTGAAAGATCTAGAAATTATGTCTTTGAGGAGGATACTCCCCCAAAGTCCTCAGGGCAAGGGTTATACTTTATGCCCTGGGGGCATATAAGTTTTTATTGAAAGCTTTGTCGTTGAAGCTTCAAAAAGGGCTCATTCAATAGGAAATTCAAAAGGCTAAGGCTTTTTAATAGTTGAAAGTGATTGGAGGGCAACTAGCCCCCGCCCCGCTCTTACCATCACCATATCCCAAAACACATCCAATCAAAATTTTTAGATATCCAGTTTGTTCAACGTAGATGAAAGTTCTGGAAATTAGGTCAGTGAGGATGAAAAACCCCCCACAGCCCTCGGGGCGAGGGTTGTAAGTTATGCCCAGGGGGTATATAATGTTTTCATAGAAAGCTTTGTCGTAGAAATTTAAAAAAGGGCTCGTTTGATTGGAAATTGAAAGGGCTAGTATCCTTTTTGATAGTCGAAAATGATTTGAGGGCAGCTAATCCCCCTCTCGCGCCCACTATTTTCCCAAACACATCTAATCATAATTTTGAGATAGCCATTTTGTTCAACGTAGTTGAAAGTTCTGGAAATTAGGTTTTTGAGGATGACAAACCCTCCACAGCCCTCAGGGCAAGGGTCGTAAGTTATGCCCTTAGGGCATATAAGGCTTTTATAGAAAGCGTTGTCGTAGAAACTTCAACAAGGGCTCATTCAATTGGAAATTGAAAAGGTTAGTGCCCTTTTTAATAGTCGAAAATGATTGGAGGGCAACTAACCACCCTCTCACGCCCACCATTTCCCCAAAAACATGCAATCAAAATTTTGAGATATCCATTTTGTTCAACGCACTTGAAAGTTTTGGAAATTAAGTCTTTGAGGATGATAACCCCTTCCCCTCCCCACAATCCTCGGGGTAAGGGTTTTAAGTTTTGCTTTTTGGGCATGAAAGTTTTTATGAGGATCATAAAACCTTATATGCCCCGTATTATAAAACCCCAAACACCCCGGGGGGGGGGGGGGGGTGGCAGCAAGATTCACACGCTGTCACTGAAAGTAGTGGACCATGTTTCATCTTTCCACATATAGGGGCCCACTACTGCTAATATCTGTTGCCACCCAGGCACCACACCGCCGTGCCCAGTGTCTGGCCAAGAGGTGGTATATTTTTGCCTACGCCACCAACCTTGCGGTGGCTAATGGGGTAACTGGAATTTTGTTAATGGGGTAACTGGAATTTTGGAAACCTGACACCCTAAGAACGTTGGGTGACCCTCTCCTCTCCTCTAAGGGCCGAGAACTTTCTGCCCAAGGTGGTCTAAATCCTGTAAATGGTGCTCTTCAAAGAAGCGTCGAAAGCTTTATTGAGTGTCTGCTCACCACTAAAGAAAGATCCTCAAGAAAAGGGATGGGCAAGGAATGTTCGAAAATACCATGCCCGAGGAGGCATTGATTCGATCCTAGTCCATAGGGCTAGGATCAAGGACGGGGGATTATCCCTAGTGTTGTTACCGATACTGATGGCTCTGGAATTATAATGAAACAGAAAAAAATATATTAAGGAATGAGAAAATTCTTAGTCTGGAGGCAAAGGAAAAAACAAGTTTCGTAGAGGCTGCAAAACTTATTTCAATTAGGGGTGGTCACATCGAAAGTTTGAAAGCTGATGACGAACAGTGCATTATCGATACACATGACGAAGAGATTCTAATTGGGACTAATTTTTGTCCGGAAATTTTCTCCTCATTTAGTTTTTGACTAAATGTTTTTGACCAAAACTCATTTAGTGTTTGCATATTAGATTTTTGGTCTCAAGATCGTTTATAAGCCTCATGGTTGCCACATAATATGAGGCAACCATGACTTTCAGTTTCAGTTACCCATTCCATCACTTTCAGTTGAAGGGATATTGGTATGACCAACATGAATGATGTTCTATTTGAATAATTTTCTTTCCCAGGCTTAGGTGTATCCACATTTTTCTTGACCCAGTCAATCTTTAAAACCTCTAGTGCCAGCCTGTCTATCATAAATTGATGTATCTTATAAGCTGGTTTAGGGTCCTCTGGACTCATTGTGTGAGCACCATCTTCCTCAATGACTCTCTGAAGGTGGGTCCGGGTGTTCTTTTTCAGGGCCTTAAGCAGCTTAATACTGGCTTTTTCCGACTCTATGCTGTCACAACATTTTCTCTATCCTCTTTGTCCTCCTCACTTCTTTTTCAAGAAGCTTTGTACCTTACGAATATATGTTCCAATCTCCCAAGTCACTAGTCTGTATTGCGATTCTCAACAGCCTTCGTGTTATTCGTCTCCTGTGAATTTTTTCTGAAGTCCACCATATATTTATTTGATCCCTGTTTCCAGTGCTGTGAGGAGTGTTTCTTGAATGAAAGTTCCCTTTCAAAAATGGGAGATCACTCACAAGGTGTTCTCAAATTGAACTGGTATCTTAGGACAAAATTAATGCTAAATCTAGCTCTTTTTCTTCTTCTCGTTATGAAAGTGGGCAGCGAGGCTTGATTGCACCAGACAAGATTCTCTCCAGCCAAGTAATCCAGAATGCCTATGTCACCTCTCATTTGTATTCGATCCACCCCATATAGTGTGATGCACGTTCGCATCTTATGATAATACTAAGGAATTCTCTCATTTCTGCAAGGTTTAGCCAGTTGCATTATCTTCACTCGTGGTACCCTATCATCTTGAAACAAATAAACTGATCTACATAACACATGTTCAAATTCAACCAGGGGCGATCTAGAGCAGAACCCTGGGACCCCCCCACCCACCCCCGGGCGCCAACCCGAAAATTCTTTGGGGGGGGGGGGTGTGATAAAGGTGTCAATAATTGACCAAATTGACAAAATTATTCTAAAAAAAAAGATTAAAAAGAGAAAAAAAACAAGAAATGAGGGCAACAGAAAAATCTTAAGGGGAACAGGGGCCGGAACTCCCCCTGGAATTCAACTATGTGTTTAATTACTATTGTTACAATATTCCTAGAAGAGGAATTGGATAATTTTCAAGTGTCTAAGTTTTTGGAGCTATAAATGCACGTTCTAGGAGCAATGCTTACCTTGTTTGTGAATGGATTTCGGCGTCATTAACCTTCTCTATCACTTGATTTGCAACGGTCCAAGGCTCCTGCACCAGCGGTAAAAATGCTTGCCTTCGTACCAACAGCCCCACAGTCTTAAATGAAGCAGCCTGGCAATTACGCAAATTGATGTGCCAGAAATTCAGTTTCTTTGTCTCGTTTTCTGGAACTGAGAAAAACTTTAAAGTTGTGACAGAGGTATTTCCTTGTTACCCATAATGAAAGACGTAGCGGTATCTTTCTTTTTTCGAGATGGTTCTAGCGTCTTTTATTTGAAGCGGTTTGAGAACCATATGTGATGGTTCTGAAAGTGATGGGTAGCTAAAACTGAAAGTCATGGTTGCCTCATATTATGTGGCAACCATGAGGCTTATAAACGATCTTGAGACCAAAAATCTAATATGCAAAAACTAAATGAGTTTTGAAACCAGATGTTCAATAAAAACGGTTATGCAGCTGCTGGTATGGTCCATACAGGAAGAAATAGGAATCAAAAATATGCCATAAGTATATTTCTAGACATAGCTTTGACACAGCATTTCTAATCTAGCTTTGAACTGAGCTTCGGAGATACTTTAGTAATCCCCGAAATAAACCTTGAACCATTTTCTCATCAAACACGTCAACAACCCCTTAGGTCTCAGGTCTCAAAGGGTGTCTGCAAGGAATACAATTGTTAAAATCAGAAATCAAATCAGGTGACCTAGTTCTCCAACTTATTCAATTGCTGGTTCGTTTGTTTGAGTGAATGAATTGTTTCTTGTATTTCTCAGTTGTTCGTCAGTATCCGTCGATGGTAATTCAGAATTTTTTGGATTTTGTGCAAATCACAGATATTGGCAAATGCCTCACTTTATGGTAATTAGGTATTTGGTTTTAAATCGTTTAATTTTTGGCTTTTATTTGATTTTATTTATCTTAAATAATTTTTTTTATTGGTTTGGTTGACTTTCCGAGTTATTTTTTTCTTCTTCAGCATTTTTTTTGTTTATATTATTTTGTTCGCGCTGAAGAAGAGAGGCGGTTGTTCTCTCGAAATATTCGCTTTAAGTGTTTCTTCAGTATTTTCGTTTGGCCTTAAAAAACCCCATTTTTGATTGTTTTCTGTATCTATTCTTGAATTAATTAAAAAAAAACTTTTTCCACAAAATAAGTTTTTCAAAGAAAAGTAAAGAGCTCCGTTAAGCCAAGAATGAGCAAAAATAAAGTAAAACAATCTTCCAAGCGTAAAACTACCACAAATCATTATCAAAAAATGAATGAAACTCAAAAGGAACAGAAATTACAATAAATAGCCGAGTCAAACTCAAAACGATCAAAAATTAACTAGAGTAGGGCTGATAACACCCATGCCTTCTCAAGACCAGAACATAATTTGTGCTTTACTGAGAAAAAAATACTATGGATTGTCAGTTTAATTGACATGTACTGATATTTATTCCTTAAAGTTTTGATAATTTTTTATTTATGAAAGTAAGAAAAGTGAAAAGTGAAAGTGTTTGACTGGATACACTTACACTCTTTTTATTTATTTTAATTGCAAGGACAGAAGTAGTAATAGAAGTATCCCCAAAAGTTTCAACTTAATATCCCCAATTGTCCTCTATTTATTGTTGAGGTGTATTATTGGCAACATAAACATAATGCCTTTCGATTTATTTTAAAGCAACATGTCCGTTGATGGCAATTCAGAATTTTTTGGATTTTGTGCAAATCGTGGATATTGGCAAATGACCCACTTCATGGTTGTTAGGTATTTGGTTTTAATTCTTGTAATTTTTGGCTTTTATTGAATTTTATTTATCTTTTAATTTTTGGTGTTTTTCATTGGTTTTGTTGACTTTCCACGTTTTTTTTTCTTCGGCATTTTCCTTGATTATATTATTTTGTTCGCGCTGAAGAAGAGATGTGGTTATTCTCTCGCAATATTCGCTTGGTGTTGCTTCAGTATTTTCGTTCGGCCTTTAAAAACCCCATTTTCGATCATTTTCTTTATTTATTCTTTAATTAATTTTAGAAACTTTTTCCACAAAACAATTTCTTCAAAGTAAAGTAAAGAGCTCCATTAAGCCAAGAATGAGCAAAAATAAAGTCAAATAATCTTCCAAGCGTATAACTACCACAAATTACTATCAATGAATAAATGAAGCTAAAAAAAAACAGAAATTATATTAAATAGCCGAGTAAAACTCAAAACGAGCAAAAACTAACAAGAGAAGGGCTGATAACCCCCATGCCTTCTCAAGACCAGAACACAATTTGTGCTTTACTGAAAAAAAAAGCCCGTGGATTGTCAGTTTAATTGACATATACTGATATTTATTCCTTAAAGTTTTTACAATTTTTTATTTATTAAAGTAAGAAAAGTGACAGTGTTTGGCTGGATACACTTGAAATTTTTTTATTTATTTAAATTGCAAGAGCAGAAGTAGTAATAGTAGTATATCCCCAAAAGTTTAAACTTAATACCCCCAATCCTTCTCGATATATTGCTGAGGTTTCTTATTGGCAACCATAAACACAATGCCTTTTGATTTATTTTAAAGCAACATTCAGTTTTAAAGCATAATGGCCAATTGCATAATTGTGGGGGAGGGGGAATGGCTAATATCCGTAAAGACATACTTGCTGGACCGTTCTACTATGCTAAACAAAATGGCTGTCTCAAAATTTTGGCTGGATGTGTTTGGAAAATAAATGAGCTTGAGAGAAGGGCTTCTTGCCCTCCAATCTCTTGTTACTCTTAAAAGGGCACCAGAAATTTTAATTTTGAATTGGATTAGCTCTTTTACAAGTTTCAATGATACTTCTAGCTATTATAGAGTGGTGCTGTCTATGATATTGCTTAGATGCCCGTTTGAAAACCTGCATGCATACAGTTTTTTTCTTTTAATTGAAACTCCTAACCGTTCCCTAGAAGTTTCATCTTTTCACCTTTAGCATCATTAGTTACATTAAACCCCCCCCCCCCCCCCCACAACTTACCCTTAAAGGTCTAAATTATTAATATAAGTTGTTCTTATACTTTTGAAAGTCCACCTGCTCATACTTTGTTTTGATTTAGTCCAACATCCACCTGAATGTTCCTCAAAAGCTTCACCTTAATGCTCTTAGCTTGCGCAGTAGCAATAGTTGTAGCAGCATTAGTAGCATTGGCGCCCATTGGCTGGTGTAATCGGCACTTCCTGTGCTATATAATAGAAATCTCAAAACAAAAATATAAAATATAAGGCAGCATCATTCAGCCAGGGGGGGGGGCTGGAGCCCCCCTATGCCCCCATATGGGCGCCTATGATTGCACCAGTATGCGCAAAATACTTGATAAGTTCAATTCAAAATCAACGGACTCGGTTTCTTCAACAACGGACCTTTGGTTTCTTCAACATCCCCTTCAACACACGCTGAAAATTTCAGCTTACTACATACCATCAACCAGTCCTGAAGCATTTGTGTGGGCATAGTTTGTTTCGATTTAGTTCCGTAAAGTTTCTGTATATCCCAAATTTTTCGCCTTAATATTCTTAGTTTTAATAGCAGTAGGGGTAGCAGTAGAATAAATTGTAGTGGCCTAAGCTTTAATGGCAGTAGTAGTAATAGAAGTAGTGGAAGTTTCAACTTAATACAATTAGCCGTTGCTACAACATTGCTAATATGTTCTTTTGATAACCGGTATGTTCATAGGCTTCTTGAAATTTAGCCCACATCCCTACCAGTAGTTGCAATAGAAGTAGTAGCAGTAGGTGTGCACATATTGCCTTTTGGTGAGATAAGTATTTTATAATATTCTCTGAAAGTTCCAACTTAATACCCAATTTAATTCTTGAGATACGCTATTTATTACAATGGGCATGTACATAGCGTCTTTTGATTTAGTTCAAATTTCCCCTTAATACTATAAATGGAGTAGTATGGTAGTAGTAGTGGTGGTAGTTGTAGAAGTATTGGTTGCAGGCAAACATTGCGTTTTTGATCATCTCCCTTATCATTTCCTGAATTTTCCAAATGAAGTTACTCAGTTATTCCTGTGTTGTACGCTTTTGACAATCCGTATACTCAATACATGTCTTGATTTAGTTCAGCACTCCCCTCAACATGAAATGATCACCTGAATGCTCTTTGTCTTCTTGGAAAGTAAAGTTTAATAATGCATATCTTTCTAATATGCGTAAACAATGAAAGAATTGGCTAACTTACAGCCCTTGTACTGAGGACTCTGGGGAGGTTGACATCCCCAAAAACATTATTACTGAACCTTTCAACAATGCTGAACAAAAAATAGATCTCTCAAAATTTCGATCAGATATGTTTTGGGAAATGACAGGCTTGGGGGGATGCTGACGTCCCTCCATTCACTTTTGACTCTTAAAAGGGGCACTAAAACTTTCGACCTCCAATCAAATGAGCTCCATCTGACCCAAAGTTTATACAACTACCCGTTCCATAAGAACCTTATATGCCCTGGGCATAACTTATAACTCTTTCCCAGGGGCTCAGGGGGATTGTGTCCACCCTAAAAATATTGTTATATGATTTTTGGAATACTAGTGACAAAATGGCTATCCCACAATTTGAATTGAATGCGTTTTGGGAAAAGAGGATGTCAGGAGAAGACTGACTCGTAAAAGGGAACTAGAATTATACATTTCAAATCAAATGAGCCTCTTCTAAAGTTCACACGACCACCCCTTCCATAAAAACCTTATATGCCCCTGGGGCATAACTACAAACCCTTAACCCCCAGACTCTGGGGGATTTCGTCTCCCAAAGGCCTTATTATATGATCTTTGGACTATTTTGAACAAATGGCTATCTCAAATTTTTATCGGATGCATTTGTGGAATATGATGCAGGGGGGGGGGGGGCTGCCCCTGATCACTTTGACTCTTAAAAAGGGATCTGGAACATCTGATTTCCAATTCAATGAGCCCCCTCCAGATTGTATACGACCACCCTTGCCATAAACAACCTTATATGCCCCCAAAGCATAACTTATAACCCTTGTACTGAGGGCTGTGGGGGGGTGTCATCCTCAAAACATAATTTTCAAACCTTTCAACTACTCTGAACAAAATGTATATCTCCAAATTTCGATTATATGTGTTTTTGCGAATTGATGGGCAAGGGGGGGGGGTTGCTTGTCGCTCTCCTATCAATTTTGATTAAAAAAGGTCCTTTCAATTTTCAATCGAATGAACCTTTTTTTGAAGTTTCTACGTCAACAAATGACCATCTCAAAATTTATATCAGAT
>JAQQPU010001171.1:0-15651 GCA_029168905.1 Artemia sp. Kazakhstan ARC1039 | reverse complement strand
AATGTAACTAATGATGCTAAAGGTAAAAAGATGAAACTTTTAGAGAACGTTTAGGAGTTTCAATTAAAAGAAAAAACTGTATACATGCAGGTTTTCATACGGGCATCTAAGCAATATCATAGGCAGCACCACTCTATAATAGCTAGAAGTATCATTGAAACTTGTAAAGGAGCTAATCCAATTCAAAATTAAAAGTTCTGGTGCTCTTTTAAGAGTAACAAAAGAGTGGAGGGCAAGCAGCCCTTCTCTCAAGCTCATTCATTTCCAAACACATCCAGCCAAAATTTTGAGACAGCAATTTTGTTTAGCATAGTAGAATGGTCCAGCAAATATGTCTTTACGGATATTAGTCATTTCACCCCCCCCCCCTCCCACAATTATGCAATTGGCCATTGTGCTTTAAAACTGAATATTGCTTTAAAATAAATCAAAAGGCATTGTGTTTATGGTTGCCAATAAGACACCTCAGCAATATATCGAGAAGGATTGGGGGTATTAAGTTTAAACTTTTGGGGATATACCACTGTTACTACTTCTGCTCTTGCAATTAAAATAAATAAAAAGATTTTAAGTTTATCCAGCCAAACACTGTCACTTTTCTTACTTTCATAAATAAAAAATTATCAAAACTTTAAGGAATAAATATCAGTATATATCAATTAAATTGACAATCCACGGCTTTTTTTTCAGTAAAGCGCAAATTGTGCTCTGGTCTTGAGAATGCATGGGGGTTATCAGCCCTTCTCTTGTTAGTTTTTACTCGTTTTGAGTTTTACTTGGCTATTTAATGTAATTTGTATTCCTTTTGAGTTTCATTTATTTATTGATAGTAATTTGTGGTAGTTATACGCTTGGAAGATTATTTGACTTTATTTTTGCTCATTCTTGGCTCAATGGAGCTCTTTACTTTTCTTTGAAGAACTTGTTTTGTGGAAAAAGTTTTTAAAATTAATTAAAAAATAAATAAATAAATGATCGAAAATGGGGTTTTTAAAAGCCGAACGAAAATACAGAAGCAACACAAAGCGAATATTTCGAGAGAACAACCATATCTCTTCTTCAGCGCGAACAAAATGATATAATCAAGGAAAATGCCGAAGAAAAAAAAACGCTGAAAGTCAACAAAACCAATGAAAAACATTAAAAATTAAAAGATAAATAAAATTCAATAAAAGCCAAAAATTATAAGAATTAAAAACAAATACCTAACAACCGTGAAGTGAGTCACTTGCCAATATCCACGATTTGCACAAAATCCAAAAAATTCTGAATTGCCATCAACGGACATGTTGCTTTAAAATAAATCGAAAGGCATTATGTTTATGTTTGCCAATAAGACACCTCAGCAATAAATAGAGGACAATTGGGGGTATTAAGTTGATACATGTGGGGATACTTTTGTTACTACTTCTGCCCTTGCAATTTAAATAAATAAAAAGAGTGTAAGTGTATCCAGTCAAACACTTTCACTTTTCACTTTTTTTACTTTCATAAATAAAAGATTATCAAAACTTTAAGGAATAAATATCAGTATATGTCAATTAAACTGACAATCCACAGTCTTTTTTTTCAGTAAAGCACAAATTATGTTCTGGTCTTGAGAAGGCATGGGTGTTATCAGCCCTACTCTAGTTAATTTTTGCTCGTTTTGAGTTTGACTCGGCTATTTATTGTAATTTCTGTTCCTTTTGAGTTTCACTCATTTATTGATAGTGATTTGTGGTAGTTTTACGCTATGAAGATTGTTTGACTTTATTTTTGCTCCTTTTTGGCTTAATGGAGCTCTTTACTTTTCTTTGAAAAACTTATTTTGTGGAAAAAGTTTTTTTTTTTAAATTAGTTAAAGAATAGATAAAGAAAACGATCAAAAATGGGGTATTTAAAGGCCAAACGAAAATACTGAAGAAACACGTAAAGCGAATATTTCGAGAGAACAACCACCTCTCTTCTTCAGCGCGAACAAAATAATATAATCAAGAAAAATGCCGAAGGAAAAAAAACAAACTCGGAAAGTCAATCAAACCAATAAAAAAAATTAAGACAAATAAAATCAAATAAAAGCCAAAAATTGAAAGATTTAAAACCAAATACCTAATTACCATAAAGTGAGACATTTGCCAATATCTGTGATTTGCACAAAATCCAAAAAATTCTGAATTACCATCGACGGATACTAACGAACAACTGAGAAATACAAGAAACAATTCATTCACTCAAACAAACGAACCAGCAATTGAATAAGTTGGAGAACTAGGTCACCTGATTTGATTTCTGATTTTAACAATTGCATTCCTTGCAGACACCCTTTGAGACCTCAGACATAAGGGGCTGTTGACGTGTTTGATGAGAAAATGGTTCAAGGTTTATTTCGGGGATTACTAAAGTATCAGTTTTTTTAGAAAACCAAAGTACGACTCATTTATTCTTAAATCACCAGAATCTCAGTTCAAAGCAAGAGTAGAAATGCTGTGTCAAAGCTATGTCTTGAAATATACCTATGGCATATTCTTTGATTCCTATTGCTTACTGTATGGATCATACCAGCAGCTTCACAACCGTTTCTATTGAACATCTGGTTCCAAAACTCATTTAGTTTTTGCACATTAGATTTTTGGTCTCAAGATCGTTTATAAGCCTCATGGTTGCCACATAATATGAGGCAACCATGACTTTCAGTTTCAGTTACCCATTCCATCACTTTCAGTTGAAAGGATATTAGTATAACCAACATAAATGATGTTCTATTTGACTAATTTTCTTTCCCAGGCTTAGGTGTATCCACATTTTTCTTGACCCAGTCAATCTTTAAAACCTCTAGTGCCAGCCTGTCTATCATAAATTGATGTATCTTATAAGCTGGTTTAGGGTCCTCTGGACTCGTTGTGTGAGCGCCATCTTCCTCAATGACTCTCTGAAGGTGGGTCCGGGTGTCCTTTTTAAGGGCCTTAAGCAGCTTAATACTGGCTTTTTCCGACTCTATGCTGTCACAACATTTTCTCTATCCTCTTTGTCCTCCTCACTTCTTTTTCAAGAAGCTTTGCACCTTACGAATATATGTTCCAATCTCCCAAGTCACTAGTCTGGATTGCGATTCTCAACAGCCTTCGTGTTATTTGTCTCCTATGAGTTTTTTCTGAAGTCCACCACGTATTTATTTGATCCCTGTTTCCAGTGCTGTGAGGAGTGTTGCTTGAATGAAAGTTCCCTTTCACAAATGGGAGATCACATACAAGTTGTTCTCAAAATGAACTGGTATCTTAGGACAAAATTAATGCTAAATCTAGCTCTTTTTCTTCTTCTCGTTATGAAAGTGAGCATCGAGGCTTGGTTGCACCAGACAAGATTCTCTCCAGCCAAGTAATCCAGAAATCCTTTGTCACCTCTCATTTGTATTCGAGCTACCCCATATAGTGTGATGCACGTTCGCATCTTATGATAATACTAAGGGATTCTCTCATTTCTGTAAGGTTTAGCCAGTTGCATTACCTTCATAAGTGGTACCCTATCATCTTGAAACATATAGACTGATCTCTTTCTTTTTTCAAGATGGTTCTGGCGTCTTTTTTTGAAGCGATTTGAGAACCATATGTCCCCTCGTAATAATTTGGAATAAAAAATTACGCTTCTCAATTTCTGCATCCAGGTTCATTTCAATGGATGAGTGAGTATATCTCTTTTGACATTAGATCTGGTTATGTTTATTTTCCGTTGCTCTAGGAGCCCTTCGTAGTCCACCAGAAAGCCCTTGGTGCCAGGAAAGATATCCCAGCCCAGCGCCATTTATCAGCTCCTTTACCCATGCCATAGTATTCTCTTCCCAACATCAGACCCTTATTGAGTCCCCCTCCAGTCATGATGAGAAAATTTCCAGACAAAAATTAGTGCCAATTAGAATCTCTTCGTCCTGTGTATCGATAATGCACTGTTCGTCATCAGCTTTCAAACTGTCGATATGACCGCTCACCACCCTAATTGAAATAAGTTTTACAGCCTCTGCGAAACTTGTTTTTTCCTTTGCCTCCAGACTAGGCTTTTCTCATTCCTTAATATATTTTTTTCTGTTCCATTATAATTCCAGAGCCATCATTGTCGGTAACAACACTAGGGATAATCCCCCGTCCTTGATCCTAGCCCTATGGACTAGGATCGAATCAGTGCCTCCTCAGGCGTGGTATTTTCGAACATACCTTGCCCATCCCTTTTCTTGAAGATCTTTCTTTAGTGGTGTGCAGACACTCGATAAAGCTTTCGACGCTCCTTTGAAGAGCACCATTTACAGGATTTGGACCACATTGGACAGAAAGTTCTCGGCCCTTAGAGGTGAGGAGAGGGTCACCCACCGTTCTTTGGGTGTCAGTGGCAAGTAGTAATCTATCCTCTGAACCATTAATTTTGATAGAGGACCATTCCCCCACTTTGGATTGTTTCTTTAGGGATTTTTTTTTGTCGTGTGTTTGGTGTTAAGTATGTCCAGAAGGTTTGCTTCCCCGGGCATACCTTCTGTTTCAAATACCTGGTGTTTCTGCGTCTCTTCAAATTCCTACTCAAAGGAATGAGTCTTGGACACTTCCTCTTCCACAATTTTTGACTCAGATGAATCACCATCAAGCAGAACATCTGAGTGAACACTCATGCCTTCTGGTGAAGGAGGGTCCGCAATTTTAAGAAACAAATCATCATTAAAATTCATATCATTACATTAAACTATCGTCCTGCGAGACATCAAGCCCCTGGTGTCAATTCTGCAGTGTCAATTCTGCAGAATCAGATTGGTTTGACACAGTGTGCATGTTCATAGTGTGTGATATCATTTGCCAAATAGGGTAGCCTCCCACTTGGATAGGGCCTATTTACTTTCTGACAGCCTTGAGACTGGGCACAACAGAGTTTTTTCCACTGCACCCTTTCCCTCAGCATCCATTCAGAATCACAAATCTCACAGCATAAAACAAAATTTCAGTTACCCCATTAGCCACCGCAAGGTTGGTGGCGTAGGAAAAAATATACCACCTCTTGGCCAGACTGGGCAGGGCAGTGTGGTACTGGGTGGCAACTGATATTAGCAGTAGTGGGCCCCTATTTGTGGAAAGATAAAACATGGTCCACTACTTCCAGTGGCAGCGTGGGAATCTTGCTGCTACCACCCCCAGTACTACCCACGCAAAATATCCCTTTTGCATGGGAGGCACTAGGGGGCCTCTCAATCAAAAAATTGCAAGGGAGGCCAAAAAACTTTAGTGTAAGGAGTGGGAGGTTAATAAGAGGGCAGCAAAAATGGGAAGGGGGAGGGTGTGCCTGTAGCATCATAACACACAATATTTGAAGCAAATTTTTACTCCGATGAATATAGAGATGGATCTTAACCTCTTGCATCTCCTAATTAGGAAGAGTGTATTATGTCTGACAATGTAATACAGTAACGTGAATTAAACTATACTTTATATTATCATACTGGGTGACGTGGAATATTCCATAGACAGAGGCGTCGTCTGGGGGGAAGGGCAAGGGGGGCAGTTGCCCCCTAAATAATGCGGAAAAAAACTATTATATATACCTTGCCCCTTGACTATCCGGATATGGACCCTTCTTGCTCCCCCCCCCCCCAGTAAAAATGCTGGAGATTCGCCCCTGTCCATAGAATAAGTATTGAACACATTGAAAATTGCAAGGTACTCCTGGCTATTTTTTATTTAAGTCTTTAAAATATTGATAAAATGTTTAATTGTTTGTAACCTTTATTGATTTGCTTGTCACAATGGCCTGGTCCCATTTATACAATGAACGTCTCATCAAATGCTCACCACCTCAAAGGCAGAAGGGAAAAGGGGAAGGATATTCCCCAGAGCAATACTTTTCAAACGAATCCTTCCCTGAAAATATAAACGTCATAGCCCGAAATTTAGTTTGTCAATTTTTTTAGGGCTGACTTTCCTTTTTCAAGTATTATTATGCAAAGTTAAAACTTTAGCAGGGGTTGTTGGAAAAGGAGTCCTTTTGTCTTTTCACATTCCTTTGGCCCCTTTTATTTTCACATTCAGCTGACGCTGAATGGTATGTTAAAAATTAATAGAATTTTGTTTTCTAAGGAAAGTAAAGAGTATCATTTAAATTTAATATGATAGGAATTATCATAAACAATAGGGGGCTGCTACCCCCTCAGCTTCTCACTCTTTACGCTATAGTGTCTTGCTTTCTCAGTAGTTCAAGAATTTGTTTTCTTGCACAAACTCTCCCACCCGTCTCTTTTCATACGAGTACTACCTGCTCCTCCGTAACTCTCGAAAACATTCGATCTATGTCTGGTCAGAAGAGTTGAACAGTCCCACAAATACGCCTATTCGAAAACAGTAAACGACCGTAGTGTCATTAAACAACCGTAGAAATGGCATAGGTAATGTCCCCCACAGCCTTTGGGCAAGGGACTTAAATTATGTATTTTGCAAATTGGGTTATATATGAGTCTTATATTAAAAATGGGGGGGGTATTCTTTATCATGGTTAAAAACCTTCGATTATTGTTCTCTAGGCCAAGAGGGATACACATTTTATTGGACAAATCAAGCTTTTTTTCAAAAGGCCTGGAGGGGGGGGTGATAGACCGGCTCTTATTTATAATAATTTCTGGTGCTAATAAATTTGACTTGAACGTTAATTTAGATTTCTGTTTATTTTCTGTTTTATTTCTTCACTCATAGCAAAATATGCAGTCCTTACCTTTGATGAGATTGTTCCATTTAATTTATGTTCGTTTTGGTTTGCAGGAATGATTCAAATGATTATGTAATGGGACTTTTCATAAACTCAAGAGACTAAATTTTTTGTCAAAGTGGGCACAAACTTTCTGGTGTGCAATTTTTCATTAGGTTTTTGAACACCATATGTACATTAGTCAAAATTCAGTGCCTAGCTTATGGGTGATGAAAACCAATGCTACGCCACATGAAACCCCGTTGGTGATAAATGGAGACTATATACTATAGGGCCTTTCTTTTACTCATCTTTGTGCTAAGATCTTACCTCTTTTGACAAAGAACACTTAAAAGTGAAATCTTAGCACTAAGATCTTACATCTTATAGCGTTCTTTTGCAAACGTCTTTCATCATTCTGCTCTGATCAGCGGTCTAAGAACAATGATGAGTTTATCATCAAAGTTCTCTCATCATTGTTCTATATGGTAGAAAAGATGGCGTCTTTCACACTTTTTGCTAATCAGTGAGCTGTAAGATCTTAGATGTGTTAAAAGAACAGAAATCTTTGCAGAAAGATGTGAGACCTTAGATGTAAGATCTTAGTGCAAAAGAACGGGCCTTATGTTTTAATCTGGTACCCTCGTGTTGCTGTTTTAACCTGATCAGCGAGTGAGGAATTGTTTTTTTTTTCTTTTTAATGTAAACTTTGGTGCGAACCTAAGTTATTCGTTAGAAATGTACTTACTGTGTTTCGATTTAGCAAAATAGTATTCCAATCTCAAGATCAAACTTTGATGATTAACACATACAAATTTAGGAGCATTTCCAAAATGATTACGACTTGGAACAAGTCAAAATACAAAAAGCCGGGGCTAGGGGAATGAGTTCTGGTCTAAATTTTTGACCTTGTGGTCACCACGACTAACAATCTCTAGACAATCATGATTTCAACAGTGTTGTTTTATCTGCCATTTTCTTTTTGTTCATTTTGGCAACATTCCTTTTTAAGATCTTACATTTTATAGCGTTCTTTTGCAAACGTCTTTCATCATTCTGCTCTGATCAGCGGTCTAAGAACAATGATAAGTTTATCATCAAAGTTCTCTCATCATTGTTCTATATGGTGGAAAAGATGGCGTCTTTCACACTTTCTGCTAACATCAGTGAGCTGTAAGATCTTAGAACAAAGATGTGTTAAAAGAACGGAAATCTTTGCAGAAAGATGTGAGACCTTAGATGTAAGATCTTAGTGCAAAAGAACAGGCCTTATGTTTTAATCTGGTAGCCTCGTGTTGCTGTTTTAGCCTAATCAGCGAGTGAAGAATTTTTTTTTTTTAATGTCAACTTTGGTGCGAACCTAAGTTATTCGTTAGAAATGTACTTACTGTGTTTCAATTTAGCAAAATAATATTCCAATCTCAAGATCAAACTTTGATGATTAACACATACAAATTTAGGAGTATTTCCAAAATGATTACGACTTGGAACAAGTCAAAATACAAAAAGCTGGGGCTAGGGGAATGGGTTCTGGTCTAAATTTTTGACCTTGTGGTCACCACGACTAACAATCTCTATACAATCATGATTTCAACATTGTTCTTTTATCTGCCATTTTTTTTTTACTCATTTTGGCAACATTCCTTTTTTGGCTCTGCGGAGTAGCAAAAACAAAATCACTATTGAGTTATGGGAGAGAGAGACCTTTAAAAATGCCACATTTCCTCTTCTATTGAAATCGTGAGACTTCTAATTTTCTCCGTAATTTTCTATACGTTTCATATAATTCCTCTGTTTTTGCTTTTTAAAGATTTTTTCCCTTCCTTTATGTCCGGCTTAAGCACTTCGGTGTAGAATTGAGAAGATATGTAATCCCCGTCCTGCACTGGTATCCGGGATCATTGCTTTTCCTGAGGTCAAAATAATTTCAATGATTTAAAGAACATGTTTAGGCTGGGAAGGTATTAATAATAGAATACTAATTGCTCATTTTATGACTACAAAGTTCAAGGTATCAGTTATAGTAGTATATGCCCCCGTAGAACCAACTGACGGAGATACTAGTGACTCAGATGAATTTTACTTACAGTTACAGGAGAAAATAGACAGGGTCCCAGGCAGAAATAGGATGTTTTTACTAGAAAATTTTAACGCCCAGGTCGGTAGAAATAGGGATAGATGGTATCCTAGCCTAGGTAAATTTGGTGTAGGAAAAGAAAACAGAAATGGATACAGACTTTTGCAATTTTGTAAGTATAACAATCTAGTTATAACCAACACGGTGTTTTGTCATAAAATGGCTCACAAATTAACAAGGTATTCACGTGATGGTAAGACAGCAAACCTTATTGATTATGTTACAGTAAACAGAACACTGGCAGGATAAATACAGGATACTAGGGTATATAGGAGTGCTGTTATTGATGTTAAAAGTAAAGATCACCATCTGGTTGTGTCAAGGGTTAATTTAAAGCTCAAATTTTGGAAGGGTAACTACCTCCCAGAAGTTTATGATGTTGGTAGACTCCAGGATGAGAATTTGAGAGAAACTTTCCAGGAACAGTTGAATACTAAACTTGAGAGTTTAAAATTTGATAATGTGGAAGATGGTTGGAATAATTTTAGAAAAATAATTTGTGAAGTTGCTGAAGGTGTTGTCGGGAAGAAAAAGGAATGTAAAGAGAGTGGAGAAAGCATTAAAATATGAACTAAGGAGGTGTGAAGTGGAGGTCATGGATAAAATTGCCGAGGATCTGGAAGATGCAGCTAGACGGCATAATAATAAAATATTGTACTGGCATGTCAGTAAATTGAGAGGGAGTAGACAATCCGGACTTGGCCCAGTTAAAGACAGAAATGGGGCCACAATTAGCGATAAGGAAAAAATTAAAGAGAGATGGGCAGAACATTTTGAGAATTTGCTAAACCGAGATAAAGTTGCAGGTGAAGATATAGAGGAAAATAAAAAAGTTTGTGATACCTTGGATGTGAGGGAAGATTTGTTTTGCGAGGAAGAATTAACGACAGTACTAAAAGGATTTAAAAAAAATAATGAATATGACAAGTTACTGAAGATTATGAATATGATTTTTGAAAAAGGGGAAGTACCAAGTGATTATAGGAAAACCTTCATTAAGCCACTTTATAAGAAAGGTGATGAAAGTGAGTGTGGTAATTATCGAGGCATTAGTCTGGTCTCTGTAGGTAGCAAATTACTTAGTAATATGATACTTTTTAGACTGAGAAATGCCGTAAACAAAGTTTTCAGAGAAGAACAGTGCGGTTTTAGAAAAGGTAGAGGATGCGTCGACCAAATTTTCCCTCTTAGGTTAATAATTGAGAAGTGCCTGAGTTGTCAAATACCTTTGGTCCTTAGTTTTATAGATCATGAGCAAGCGTTCGATTCTGTTGATAGAAGAGCTATAGCAAAGGTTTTATCCTTGTATGGTATGCCAGACAAATACATTAGAGTGATTAGTGCTATGTACGAGAATAACACGGCTGCAGTTAAGGTAGGAAATGAGGTTAGCAGCTGGTCTTGTATTAAATCAGGAGTTAAATAGGGCTGTGTTCTATCCCCCTTTATATGGATTATTTTGATGGACTTTGTCTTAAGGAGCGCAGGAAAGGCAATGGGAGACCACGGAATCAAATGGGGAGGAAAAAGTCTCCTGGACTTAGATTATGCTGATGATTTAAGCATCCTAGAGGAAGGTGTGAGCAAAATGAATGAACCTTTAGAGGTTTTGCGAGTTCAGGGTGCTAGAATAGGTTTGAAAACCAACTCCCCTTACCTATAATTTTCGTTAAGCTTTAATTTTAATTTAAATTAATACCTTACCAAGCGGCCTTTTCTGCCAATAGTACAGGCAAACGAGAGTTTGCCCCCAAAAAATTGCAACAGAAGCGATTTTTACTCCATGTTGTAGAGACAAAAAAGCTGAACAACATATCCAAAGTTGCACATTCTAGGTCGACGCAAAACTAGTCTTTTCGCTTTTCATGTCAATTTTTCAGTTTTTTTCTAAAAAAAAAATGAACTGTCGATAAATGTCCGCTTTTCTGTATATGAAGCATCATCCCGATGTAAAATGATGAGCTGAGCCCAAAAATCAAATTAACCTGATGTAATTTCTACTAGGAAACCCGTTTCATATTCATCAATATGCACTTTTTTATTTTCATTTGACATTTCTGTTTTAGCACTTATTGTCCACCAATTTGTCCATGGTTAGTAAAACAAATTGCAACAGAAATGATTTTTACACCATGTTGTAGAGGAAAAACAGCTGAACAACTTATCCAAAGTTTCACACTCTAGGTCGACACAAAAAGTTTTTTCTTTTTTTTTTTGCGTTTCGTGTCAGTTTTTTAACTTTTCTAACAAGAAAAATAAGTTCCGGTAATTTTTCATTTATCTTGAACAGTATTATTATTCCGATGTAAAAAGACGAGATGAGTGAGAAAAGGAAGTCAAATTTGGTGTACGGTATATAAAAAAGTTTCATAATCATCAATATGAGATTTTTATGCTTCTCGTCATCGTGAAACCCATTTTTTTACCTAACCATCTTTCGCTGGCTAGATTGTTGGCATTGATGTCTAATAATTAGTTAGCCTGAATCTGATCGTCACTGACTCCATCACCAGATGGGTTGGTCTAAAAAAAAAGGGATTGCAAGATGTTTATTAAAACATTAAAAATATTAGAAAAGGGAAATCATCTATGAAGCTAGTTTTCAGTGGCCGACATTTAAAATCCCTCTTAGAATAAACCATTATCAACAAACTGACTAGTCTTCATAATTGATAAAATTATCGAATCAACTTCATGAACATTTGAAAGACAGAATCAAACTCTGACTAGTATTCACAACTTATTTTTTTAATTCAGATATCTAAGCTTCGACGTTCTCCTCATCGTTATAGCTTTCAATTCTTGGAGAGTTAGAATATACTGTCTCTTGCACCTTTTATACGCTGCAGTGCAGGCTAAACCGTTTTTAAAGCAGCTACATATCGCTGAGCTGCATTCCAGTTGACAGGTAGGACGTCAGTAGTCAATGGATACAAGAAGTCATCTTTATATTTCCAACCCCATTACTCGTCTTTAAGTTCAGAATCAAGCCATACCTGACATTGGTAGAAAACCCTGTAACTGTGGAATTTAGCCGCATCAGAAGTTGGTGGTAACTGTTCTGGGTGGACGAACGTGCTAGCAGTACTCACCTTCTTTTTAAAAACTTCCCTGTGGAGTTCATTCAGATTTCCTCCTTTTGGTGAGCCATATATCATGAGCAGAGCGTCTTCTCTATCAACCCTTACTTCCTCCTTCGAAGCTAACTTCAGCATGAAAACTGCAGCGGATGTACGAAAATTGGCATCTGTGATTAGCTTCTTCAGAGCAAGGCCTTTTCCCACACTGTGAATCCGTGAAGTAGAACCACAGCGTAAGATGGCGTGAGAAAAGGAATCAGGTGACATGTCTCTTGGCCCAGCTTCTCTTTCAATTAGTGAATTTCCCATATTCGGCGAGCTTTGTTAGACTTTGGTTCAAGCGCAAAGAATAGTTTCTTGCTTGATATATCACCATGACAACACAATAGAGTCAAAAGATCAGTATCAACTCCAATGACGGCAGTGTCGTAATACTGGAAAGAATTAACAGCAGTTTGCAAAATTGGGACATCTGCATCACTTGGTGCCTGGACTACGACAAAGCCTTTCGATCGGAGATAATCAGCCAACGCGCAGATAAACCAGGCCTTGTTTTTCTTGCAGGACAAGAACTCATCCTTTTTTACCTTCAGCTGCATATCTGGTATGAAGAAGATCTCATGGTTGATTATACAACTTCTCTTCAACTGGGCCATATCCTTTATGGCAGCTCCCCCATCGTAGCCGTCGAACGCAATAGTGGCAGATGGATACTTTTGGGTCACCTAAATAGCATAATGGTCAAGGATTCGGAGTATCGTTCGTTTTTAGCCCATGGAATTCTGTGCAGAAGAGCTCCACCGTCGATGATGTATCAAATGCTTTGGGAAGGGGAGTAGAGCACTCCTTAAAATTGCAAGCCTGTGCTACAGCTCTGGCTTGTTCGGAGACCGGATTATGCAAAACCTGTCAAAAAGTGGTGCTGGGTAGGAACACAGTTCGTGTTGAAAGTACTCAGATTCCATGAGATTAATCCTCTTTACTAGCGTAATGAAACTCTGAAAAAGGAGAGTGGGGCACCAGTCTTTTTCACCTGGATTCTGCTTTGTAGTAGTTTGAACTGCCTGTTGTTTTCGTTGAAACACAAATCAGCGACAAGCTTTCCAAACATGGAGTCAATGATTTTTAGGCCTTAATCTCTACCAGAATCAAAGTTGGCAGATTCGTAGGCTGTCAGACCGTTGGTGATGTTTCTTAGTTGAAGATCCCCATTAAATGCTGATGTTTTTTCTAGGAGTTCGATAACGATCTGGGTGTCTTTACAGTCTCTTAGCTGCTTCAGCTCGGACGTTTCCTTATGTTTTTCACAAGTTCCATAGAAAACCTGTGACACACCCTCCATCAGAAGATTTAGTGCAGAGCACACTGGTCGAGACAGAACCCATAAAGACCTTTGAACCTCTGTCATACCACTTCTATCGGTAACACCACCAGAGGTTTTGAGACAATCCATGAGCTTCTGGTCAATGACAAGATACGTGAAGAGCCCGGCCCAGAATCTATCAGAACGTCTGATCACCTGCATCCCATTCTGGAAGGCATGATAAACGGCAGGATTGGTTTCTTGGATCTTGACCATTCGCTAGATTTAAAGCTGGCAGAATTTTGTGTAATTGTTGTGCCCAGATGCCGCCAGATAAGGTAGCATCTCAGAGGTGGATTTTAAGTGGAGATCGAAAGACCCAGATCGTTCGGCTCTTAAGAAATTTCGCAGTACGGATACCATATCGGAGCATTGGAACCACAGTTTTGAGGTTCTGTACTGGAGCAGCTTCAGGCTCTTCCTATCGAAGAATCCCTCTATTTATTATAAAACAGTTCTTTGAAAAAAATTTCCAAGAATTTTACTTCGTACCGTTGGGTACATTAATTTATCGTTTCAGACTGTAGATCTTTAGTTGGAATGATGACACAAACAAAAATGATCTCTTACCTTTAAATATCAAGTCAATGGGAAAGGAAAGGACAACATTCGCATTGAAACTTTTTGAGCTTGTTAGGTGGCGGATATATTGAATAACTTTTTATATCTATAGATGGCAAGATATAAACACGGGCATTAGCATGACTTAATAAATGATTACTCGGGTTAATTTGCAATTGTGACTTTTTAGCTTACTGCTTTATCCGGAAAATCACTTGGACAAAGCGTGGGACGAAATGTTGATATTATTTATTGCATACGAAGGTCATGAAAGTGGTGTAGTTGCCTTCTGTGCGTTAACTGGTCTTCTAAACGAACCAACCATAATTCAACAGCCCACTTATTATTTTTTTTTTTACCGACAATAAGTACTAAAAGAAACATGTCAAATTAAAATAAAAAAGTGCATATTGATAAATATGAAACGGGTTTTCTAGTAAACATTACATTAGGTTAGTTTGATTTCTGAGCTCAGCTCATTATTTTATGTCAGAATAGTTGCCTTCTGATACTATGGTGAAAAAGAGGTCACAACGATGAGAAGGGTAAAATCATATATTGGTGATTGCGAAACCCTTTTCTGGTACGTTGTACATCAGATTTACTTTCATTTTCGGGCTCAGCTCTTCATTTTACATCAGGACGGTACTTCATATACCAAAAAACGAACATTTATCGATAGTTCACTTTTTTCTGAAAAAAAAACTAATTTTGCGTCGACCTAGAATGTGCAACTTTGGATGTGTTATTAATCTTTTTTTCTCTACAACATGGTATAAAATCATTTCTGTTGCAATTTGTTTGGGATGATCCCATATTTTTGGCTAGTTTGCCTGTACTACTAGCTGATCCTAGCTTGGTACCGCTTAATGCTTGCTACTAACAATTAGAATGAGAAACCCAAAAACTGTTTGCAGTCTTTTGCTCTGAAGTAACGGGAGTAGATTGTATATATGGAATTCTACCGGTCCTATAGGAAGATATTTCTACCGGTCCTATAGGAAGACATTTCTACCGGTCCTATAGGAAGACATTTCTACCGGTCCTATAGGAAGACATTTCTACCGGTCCTATAGGAAGACATTTCTACCGGTCCTATAGGAACACATTTCTACCGGTCCTATAGGAAGACATTTCTACCGGTCCTATAGGTAAACATTTCTACGAGACGTATACACCTTTTCAAAGAGAGTGAGTATCCTCTCACATGGCATTATACTTCTACCGGTCCTATAGGAATTCCCATACTATTCTATCATGTACGTCGGGACACTACAATCAGAATTGTTTAATTGACAGTTAAAAAGGGGTATTGAGATTTGCGAATTTGATCCTATTAAGGATTGACTTGAAATAAAAATTTTTAACAAGAAATGGCTGAAAAGTGTTTTGGAGGAGATGGGGTGATTGTGTACTGTATAATACACAAGTGATGTTTTGGACAGTGTTGTCAATTTAAAATAGTTTAGAAATAGAAAAATTTAACAAGAAATGGCTGAAAAGTGTTTTGAGGGCGATGGGTTGATTGTGTACTGTATAATACACAAGTGACGTTTGGACAGTGTGTTTGCTTGCCTGTATAGGAATTCCCAAGTTATTTGCTTGCCTGTATAAGACCATGCTATTCTACGACCAAATTACACTTCCTTCACGATCATTGAACCGGACATTTAACCCTTTTATCCAAACCTGAATTGGTGATTGGGATTTGAATAAAAACCGGAATGCATTTCTACCGGTCCTAACCATTCCAAACGAGTGGGGATCCCCCACCTGTTCCTAAACATTGCAAAAAAGATATCAATTGCACATGGAATTATACA
>JAQQPU010001170.1:57229-75293 GCA_029168905.1 Artemia sp. Kazakhstan ARC1039 | reverse complement strand
AGTGTCATTATTGTTGTCATGAATAGGCCCAAAAAAGAAAGGAAAACGTGTATTTTAGGTCAAAGTTTATCTGAAATTTTAGCTCTGAAACCAATTTTCTAATTACATGGTCTCTGGATATATGTTGTGGTTAATGTTAGCAACAGCGCTTTTATTCAAGGTTGTCGGTTACAAATTTAGAGGTTACTGTAACCGTCTTCAGTATAGCTCCTAAATAATGTTTAACTCAGGAAATCAGGAAAGGAAAATCAGGAAATCAGGAAAGGGCAGATAAGTTGCAGAATATACCAAACAACAAATCAAACCTGGTACAAAAGCTAGGTATTTCAGGCCTGTTTCCTCCAAAAATGTCTATCCCTACCTAGACCTTGATTCTCAACTGTACCTCGTACAGGCACCCAGGACATAAAGAGTTTACTCAAAATATGCTACTGCGACAAATCTCTCCCGTTAAAGTTAAAAGGTGCTTTGGAGGCTTCGCAAATCACTGGGGAAGGTGCACCTGGGATGATTCTAGGTATAACTCTATTGCGGGATCCCCGTGGTTGTCAAAGGGATACTACAGAAAATATCTATATTTTTAGTACTCTCGTTTTATTCGCTAATTTCTGTGCTGATGTGACACTCCGTTTAACGCTTCCTAAATAAATTTCAGCTTTTGTGCTTGAACCGAACACTTCAAAAAATAGTAGATTTTTGTTTCTAATCAAACTGCTAAGATCTTACTTTCCTCATCTAGGATCTATTCTCTTTGTTTTTTTTTTTTTGCACATAGCGCTAATTTACTTCTTAAGGCCAGTCTCCATTTGGCGGATTCTGCAAATCTGCACCGCCAATCTGCAAATTTTATTTCAATGGAGACTTCTTTTCCGGCTCCGTATTGGCAGTTTGCAGATACTGCAACCTTCGACGTTGCTTTTTCTGCAAGATGGCAGAATGGCAGAATCTGCCAAATAGAGACTGGCCTTTAGAAATGCAAAATGTATTCTAGTCACAATCCTTAGGCCGACATCTGTGATCAGATGATGATGTTTTATGATAGCCATCTATGTTCTTCAGAATGATTTGACAAAATTGCATCAAACATAGCCATCATTGGTAAAATAGTTTTATCGCATCATTTTTACCACTTTCTGGTTTAGGCATATTAATCGAAGGCTTATGACGAATTTTAGTTACTGGCTTATATCGCCAGTATTCTTTGTTATTTTAAATTTGATTTTATCTTATTTTATTTTTTTTTTATTTAATTTTATTTTATTTTTCTATTTTTTTATATATATATACTGGCTTATATCGCCAGTATTTTTTATTTTAAATTTATTTTTTATTTATTTTTTATTTAATATTTTTATACTGGCTTATATCGCCAGTATTATTAATTTTAGTAAATCAGTATATCGCTGCATTCGCATCGGGGGATAAGCAAAACAAAATAAGAATCGATGTATGCCCATTATACCGGTAAAGCTTTCACGATGAATAGATTGATAAAGTCTGTTTATCTGTTAATATCAATACGAGACAAGTAAGAATAATACAAGAATAAAAGACAAAAAAAGAAAACAAAACGGCAGAAGAGGGTAAAGAAAAGAAAAGACAAAAATAAAAAAACAAAACAAAAAAGAGAACAAAAAAAGAGAACAAAACGGCAGAAGAGGGTAAAGAAAAGAAAAGACAAGAATAAAAGACAAAAAGAAAACGAAAAAGAAAAAGAAAACAAAACGGCAGAAGAGGGTAAAGAAAAGAAAAGACAAAAAGAAAACGAAAAAGAAAACAAAACGGCAGATGAGGGTAAAACTTGTCTTGAAGTTTCAGCTTTGAAACCAATTTTCTTTTTCGTAGCCTGTGTAGGGAGTAATCTGATTCTGAATTGATTGGTCGTTTCCATTCCCCAATTATCAAATTAGAAAAAGACGAGGAAAATGCTACGAGAGGTCAAAACTTGCATTTATTTAAGTATAGTCCGTACAAGAAACCCTAACCATTAATACAAAAAATATAAAGGTGGAGCAAATATAAGAAAGAAAATAAAATACGGAAAACTTAAAATTAATAAAAAAAAAATGGATAAAGCTGATGATTGGATTAAGTCAACTTTGCATTACTGATGAAAATGTAAAACCGCCCTAGCAGCTTCTTAACTTTTATATATTCAAAAGACCGAGGTTCAAGTCATTCGGGATAATTTATTTTTTCCTTCAATCCTCATCCTAAGCTATGATGTCTGACGGCAAATCCCTCTTTCTTAATTTTGCAACATAATGGTTATAATTTCACCAAATTAGGCTAGAAAAGGACTTTTGATTTTGAAATAGGTTGAAAGAAGTTGGTGAATCGTCGGATGGGCCCCCTAAGCTAAGCATATTTTTGTCTTACATTATATTTATCTAACTTAAGTAGTTATTTACGCTGTGAGGAAGGCTTTCAAGAAACTATATGAGTGAAGTTGGTTGAAAGAGGGTGTAGGCACCCTCTTTTTTTCGAGTATAACTCACTGTGTAGGCAAGGCACCCTCTGTAAATATTGTGTTTTCCATTGATTCATATTGTAAAAGTGTTATTTTGTCTTGTAGTGATTTATTGAGAAATTAAATGAACTTGAACTTGAACTTACTTAAACACCCCTATTAACTCGGAATTCTAGTATATGTTGATATTAATGAATTTTTTTTTTTTTAAGCCTAATTTTCAAAATTAGCACTGGTTTGCGCATGCTCCCATCCAGTTGCCACGCTTCAACTTGGCAACACTGACTCGACAGATTTTGAATCAATAGATCCTTAGCGTTTGAGATCCTATGAAAGAAAAGTGTATTTAAATATAACTAGTTAACTTTACTTATTTGTATGCACAGTTCAACTTGGCAACACTGGCGAAAATGTTAGGCTGCCCTAAGAACTTCTTAGTTTTGATATAACCAAAAGAGAAACCCTAGGAATTCTTGGTTTTCAGGCAAAAATCATCTTTATTTTAATGTCATTGACATATTCAACAAGTCTTAAATTCCATACTTGCGTGATTTTACCAAATAAATAAGAAATCAAATTAAATGAAAAGTTCATTTCGCCAATCTTTTAGAATGGGGGCTTTAAAATTTGGTACCTTCTATACTGCCATAGACATTGTCTTTGAACTTGTTTCCCAACATTTCTAATTCCCTAACTTACCTATGAATACGCAAATCTTTCTCGTTTTCTAAAGTGGAAAGTCTAAAATAAGTTCTAAGGACAAAGTTGTTTACTTTTTATTGTAGCCTTAATACATTAAAAGTGAATTTTGATTGGCCAAAGAAAAATGTCTGCACGCCTCACCATCCAAAAATAAACTAAATAAAATTAAAAACGATTAAGTTTAAGTTGTGAATTAAAAATAAGTGACCCAAAAATTTAAAAAATGTGTGAAAAATTCAAATTGTTTTCAGAATGTTGGGCTAAGCTTAGGCAACGAATAGGTACTATTTGAAAGATAAAAATGGCTTTAAACGATTGTTTTGCCTGTTATTTCAAGCAAATTTATGGTCCTATGTCAATTTTAAATTCTTGGTCAACCTTTTTAAGACCATAGGCGGGTCTGCCTTGTTTGCCTCTTTTTTAAATTCTTGATCAGCATGCCTAAGACTCTAGGCAGGCATGCCTTTCCAAAAACTAACCTGACAAGTATGTGTCCAATAAGAGAGTCATTCATACTCCTGCCATTTACCTGTGCCCCAGCCATTTAAACATTTTCCTCTCAATTACTTGGACTATCTGTCTTGGCTTTTCTCTGTCTACAATTACCCAGACCAGTTTTGATGCAACCTATTGCCCAAAATACTTGATAAATTCCATTCAAAATCAACGGATAAGGATACAAAAAAATAGTTAATAATTTTCTATCATTTTAATTTTTCAGTGCTTTGAGTTAGTTACCCATATGGATCCTCTAAAACTTACGGAGGGATATTCTTACGGATTTCCACTTTAGGGTGGTGTTGAAACTCAAAGAGGGCTGTTTAAGTCTCTATTTATGGAGTTTTTTGGAGGACTTAAGTCTTTTCATTCGGTCTTAAGAAATACCCCTAAAATCTTCCTCTGATTGTCAGGTTTCATCAGAACGTTAACCTCTATTCCTGCTGTATTGCTCAGAGGCAATCTTCAAGGGCTGGGGGGGGGGGCTCTTGCCTCAGGTGACGAAATTTTAATGGCGCAAAATTAAAAAAATTTTTTTTTTAGAATTTGTAATCATTTGTAATTATTTTATTTTTATTCAAATAAAATAAAGGGCGCAGTCGGTAGTAAATATAAGCATATTGAATTCGGAATAATTTTTCCCATTTAAACGTCAGATTTGAATAAATTAAAAATATTGTTAATAAATGAAAATTTTGTTAAAATTTGGTCTGAAATTTGTTAGGAGGAGGGGGTTGTAATACCTATATGTATTGTCTATGACATTATCTATGTCCCCATTATCCAATTTAATTTATTATTTAATTATTTTAGTTTCGTTCTTTTGATTATTATTATTCAATTATTTTATTTTTAAATTTATTGGTAATTAGTAATTGGTTAATGATTTTCGTTTATTAACTGTGCCTTCTATTTTAATTAAAATAAAATAAAAATCGGCTAAAAACTTTAGATCGGATATGCCATTAGTTAATTTAAAGTACCAAGGAGATGAAAAAAAACAACGTTTTTACCCTTTGATCCCATCTTAGGTCTATTCACATCCATAAGATTTTTTCTTGTCAGCTGTTGTTTAGGGCAATATAACATTTACGTCAATGTTGCCTCGCCGAACTATGAAAATAGATAAATAAAACTAATTAGTTAATTTGACAGTGCACTTCATCCGTATAAATTCAAACATTAACAATGTTTTGATTCCCAAAGATAAATACATCCTGAAAGGAAAGCTTCACCTTTTTAAATGTTTTGATGTCATACGTTTTTAGCTGTTTTTTTTTTGCTTGTTTTTTAACCCACATTTGTTTTTTTTAAAGTTGGCGCCAGCGAATTCAGAAAACAGTGCAACTGCATACGATGTCTTTTCTATTAAAAATGGAACTATCAATTTTTCTTAAATTTAAAGATATATTGTTGCATGTAAGTTTCCATATAACCATATCTTACAATTAGGTTTTCTTTTCACTGTACTTGATACATTAGATTTTTAAAACATTGATCCCCCCCCCCCCCTTTGTCTCCCAAAAAATTTTCAAGCCGAATTGCAAAAAAGTTTTTATTTATTTACACAACTAATTTCAATTTAACAATCAATTGGTGTTTTTGTATTATTTTTAATTTTTTATTTAATTATTTTAATTCAATTCTTTTGATTATTATTATTCAATTATTTTTATTTTATTTTTAAATTTATTATTAATTAGTAATTGATTAATGATTTTTGTTTATTAACTGCGCCCTCTATTTTAATAAAAATAAATTTTCAAAAATTACAAAATGATTATTATAACCATTAGATTATTAATTGAAATTTTGCGCCCTAAAATTTGAAATTTCCTACAAATTGTCCTTGGTATTTTAAATTTTTTACTTCCGGTTTCCTTTTTGCATTTTTTTCAAGGAGTCAACAGACGAGGTTTCAGTAAAGATATCCCTCTGGGAATCGTTAGAAGAGAAAATGCAGCATGTAACAAAGCTTTTCTTATAGTACTTTGCTGGGTGTCTACTCTTTTAATGTAGTCTCAGCGTTTTGCGCGTCTAAGTATTTTTCAGTTTGCTTGGGAAAATGGAACCCTATCTTCAGTAGGGATATCTTATTTACAAAACAGAAAGATTATACAAATTCAAGTTAGGATAGCTACTATAAAAGTTGAGTTTAAATCCAGTCTGCTTGGATAATCATTTATTTTTTGCTTTGGGTATGTGGAGGGCGGTGGTGATTTTTCCAAGGGGCTTTGGTCTTAAGTATAAAAACGATGTATTTCATGATTATTCATTTGTTTTTAAAGTGGTTGTTTTGACCATTTTTAGGGAGAATCCCATCCCCATGAACGCGCCTGTATGAACATTTGCGTCCCTGTATGTGTATTTGGTATGTGTATTTACGATAAAAATGGCCTGTGAAAACATAGCTTTTCAAAGTAAGAAAATATTAGATTATAGATCTCCAAAGAGTTTCTGTCGATGTAACAGGAGCGCAAATCGACACACATGCTTTTTCTGCGGGGGGGGGGGTAGTGTTTCTTATAGTGAATTAACATGACAGATATTTTTCAAAATCTAAGGTTTGGTTTTTAGTTTTTCAATAGAAATACCAAAAAAAAAAAAAAAAAATCCAAAATTTAGGGGAATTTTTTTTTCAAAGAAAACACCGAAAAATGTATTTTGACATAAATTCATCTTCTTAAAGGACACTACGAGAGGGGAAAGCTTTTGTTTCCAATTGTATATTTGCAACATTTAAAAGATATCTCTTGAAGCTGATATGTGTTTTGGCTGCCTGCCAGGTCAAAAATTAAATCGATCCTCTGCAGATATTATAGATCGTAAGCAGTTTCTATGTCACAATGCAAATCGAGCTGGCTGAACAATTAAACTGTTCAGAAACCAAATCGATCAAGCCTTTTTTTTCAAGTTAGAGAATTCTAGCTTCAAATTAGTTCGTTGAACCCCAACAGCGGGGGTGCAAATTCAAGAAAATGAAGTTAGAGGGGGGGGGGGGAGTCAAGATTTTTTTAAAAGGATAATACAAAAAAAAGTTTTTTTTTCAAAATCTAGAGGGGGAGGGGAATTTTGTCTTTTTTCAAGTTTTTCAGTGAGAATAGTAAAAAAAAAACTTGAACGCTCTTGAATTCGTTCTTAACGCAAGAAAAAAAGACAGTTTTTTAACCAATTGAAGTTGTTTTTCTATCCCTGTTATATGGTACTTGAATCTCTAAGCTGCCAAAATGTAAATAAGAAGTTAGTCGAAAAGTATAGTAAAATAAGCACCTTGAAATAAATTTTGGAAATCACTAAGTAAAATAAGACCTAAATTATAAAATTGAATTAGAATCGTAATTTGTAAATACTGAATAATTTTTTCCTCCTTTCCTCTGCATGCAAAGCCTCTTTACCCTTAACTCATCCCTACCTTATCCTAAAGCCTCTCTACCTTATAGGCAACCTTGACTCACTAACTTCTGGCTATAAACTTCTAGGTCTTGCGGTTGATGGTACAAACACTATTATTCAGTAGTTTCTTGTTAGTAGCATTTATGTAGCTATGATGGTAGTGATAGCCAAGTAAAAAAAAAAAAAAAAAAAAAGACACGAGGATGAAAAACCTGCCAAAATAAGTTAAAAGCATGACACCAATCAGTTTAAGAAGATGGCTATTTTTGAAGGTATAGTGTTCTTTAAGTCAACAGATTGCTGGTCTTTGAACTTTTTTTGGACGAAAAGCGTTGTCAAATTTAATTAATTTGGTTATTTTTCACGGTTCAACGTGGCAACAGCGACGAAAATGTAATATATGTAATATTTGTTATTTTCTTTTTCCAAAAGTGCCAGTCTTTAGATATGAATAGACCTGAGATGGATCCAGGAGGCAAAAAATGTTATTTTAATTTTTTGGTCATTTCAACGTTTGGTCACTAAATTGTATCGTATCATGGCTGTACCCAAAGTGCTATATATTTTGCAACTTTGGGTTTCAGTGTCTAATATAGAGCAGTTGAAGGTTCATTCGGGCTTTTGTCATCATCTGCAGTTTTTGGTCAGTTACCCCTTTACAGGGATAGTTCCTTTTTTGCAAAAGCATTCTGTTCCGTACCCTTTACATGGGTTTAATTATGTAATTAAGTAAAAAAACAGGTTTTTTCAACTAAAAGTAAGGAGCAATGTTAAAACTTAAAACGAACAAAAATTATTACGTATACGAGGGGGTAGCCCCTCCTCAACACCTCGCTCTTCACACTAAAGTTTTTCGGCATTTAAAAAAAAGTTACTTATTGTTCTAATTAAACGACCTTTGTGTTTCAGGATTTGTTAAAAAAAAACAAAATTGGGACAAAATTTAACTTTAGCATAAAGAGCGAGGTGTTGAGGAGGAGGCGACCCCCTCGTATACGTAATAATTTTTGTTCGTTTTAAGTTTTAATATTGCTCCCTAGTTTTAGTTGAAAAAACCTGTTTTTTTATTTAATTACCTAATAAATATTTTCTGTTCATTTTAATGTTGCTCCTTACTTTCAGTTGAAAAACTTGTTTGTTTTTTTTTATTTAATTTCTGATTGTTTTTTAAATAACGCCAAGAAATCAGGCTCCACTTCCACGGGAAAATCCTCCTCCCCGCGGAAATATCCTCTGGACAATTCAACCCTGGTGAAAATTTACCCCGGACAATTACTCTTAGCACCTCCACGCGTAAAATTGAGTCAATAAAGAGAAAGCAAGACATATAAAGGAATTTCGAATGGGAATTCTGGTGAATTCCCGCAGGATACAATTTCCCCTGTAGAGTTCACTCCCTAGAAATTCCCTCTCCATGGAAAATTCTCCCCGTGCAAAGTCCCCCCCCCCCCAGCAAAAAATTCGTGTTCCCCTCCCCGCCAAAAAAATGCATGCATACTTCCCAAAATACTAATACTATACAAATACTATACGTAAACAATGGGCAAATTATAGCTTAAATACCTTTCCTCGGGGGCTGTGGGGGGTCATGTTATCTCCAAAGATATAGTTATAAGGCCTTTCAACTATACTGAACAAAATAGTAATCTCAGAATTTCGATCGGACGATTTTGGTAAAAAAACGTGGCGTGGGAAGGGCCTAATTGCCCTCCAGATTTTCGGTCATTTAAAAGGACACTAGAAATTTTAATTTCCGTTAGAATGAGCCCTCTCCCGATGTTTTAGGCCCACTAGGTCGATACGATCACCCCTGGGAGGAAAAACAAACAAACAAATAAACACGCATCCTTGACCGTTCTTGTGCAAAAAGAACATAGTTCCACGTTTTTGCAGATAAGAGCTTAAAAACTCTACAATTGAGTTCTCGGACACGGTGAGTCTGAGGGTGAGATTTTCATCAATATTCTGTGAATTTTAGGGTTTTTTTCCTCCTTTTTTTGAAAATCAGGCAAATTTTCTCAGGCTCGTAACGTTTGATGGGTATGATTAAACTTAATAAAACTTATATATTTGAAATCAGCATAAAAATATAATTCTTTTGATATCTATTTGTATCCAAATTCTGTTTTTTAGAGTTTCGGTTACTATTGTGCCGGGTCGCTTCTTACTTACAGTTTGTTACCAGGAATTGTTTGAAATATGATGTGTTTAGCACGGATAGAAATCGTATGTTTCATTTTCGGTTATTTAATATTATTTAAGAATATTTCATGGATTAATACTTTTGTTTATTAGGAATTTAAGAAGTAATTATAGTAAGAATGTAATGTTTTATTTGTGTTTTTTTCTTCTTTTCTGTCCACTTCTGTCCTTTATTGTCCTTTCCTCTCCTTCTGTCCACATACTGTCTAACTTACTGGCAACTTGTGACTAAGTATTAGTTATTGTATATTCAATTATCTATAGACAATCAAGGTCTGCGTCCTGATCTCTTTAACATTTATCATATATTTAAAAAATACACATGCCTGTTCTTAAGGTCGTTCGATACGTTAAGGAATCACCCATTCTCTTCCATTACTTCCTTCCATTTCCATTCTCTTCCATTGTGTAGCAAAACTATTCAGAATTGGTTGGCCGTTCTTGCGATAATTTGTATAGCTTTGATAAGAGATCCGAATAAACGACATCTACTAAAAACTTAAAACCCGACATCTACTTTCCCGGAAATCTTAGAAAATTCATTTGACTTCTCCAGTTTTGTGCCACAGATAGAGATATTCAGATTTAATGAAACTTACATCATTAGAAAGCGTTTTTTCTTTCTTTAACGGAGCATTTTCTTTTACCACTTGGAAAACATTAAAAATCAGCTCAAAAGAAGTCTAATTGAATACAGCTTTGGAAGCTGTTGTGCTAACTGCCCTGCCAGAATTCTTTGCAGAAACAGGATGCAGACTATTTATGCTGTACGTACACTGATTAACAGCGTTTTGCTTAACAATTAGTTAGAGATTATAGGTTTCCTTTGTTTTAAAATAGCCTCTCGCTTGCTTTTTGAACTGTTGGCACATCCAAGATCCCCTATCAAAATATAACTAAATTTCTTCTGAAGCCTCTTATGGTGCTTACAAAATTTGCTAATGGGCCTTTGTCTTTGAGATTGTCAGCCGACGCTGAGATTCGCAAAATGACATTTTTAATATCGATCGCTGTTAAATGTTTTTCTTTTGGATTTGTATCTGTTTTAGATTTGTAATACCGTTGGTATTGAATTGCATTTTGTATTGAATTTATTGAAAAAAGCAAGAAATATATTTAACAAAATCAAAAGTATTTTACATGCAAAATACTTGTTTTGTTGTTTGCGAAATGTTGTTTTGCAAATACTTCAAATTAGTTTCCCCCGTAAGGCTCTATGGCCAGGAAAAAACAGTAGAGAAACTAAACGAAAAATTAAACAAATACATAAATCAAACATTTTTTAAATAATACACTCTCACCACCAACCCAATTAATCTCCTCCCCCCCCCAAAAAAAAAAATCCAAGCTAGACAGGGGAGTAGTGCATGCTTCCACCTACACAAATAAACAACAGACCCATTTCGGAGACATCATTTCCTCGGAAAGCCGGGAATTGATTGCTGGGAAAAACCCAGTTGGCTCTTATTATTTCTTTATCATGCACATATTACTAAATTCTTCTACAAATATTGTTGAGCTCTCAAATATCCCATTATTATAATGGTAACACAGCACTCTTTTTACAGGCTGAGTCCCTGCTTTTCGAGGGTATAATCTACTATAATACCAATTGAGCCTGCAAAGCAGGACAGTAAGCAGGACAAACGGAAATGAATAAACTTATATTATATTAAGTGATGCTTGATTGAATGTTTTAATTTATATTCAAACATATTTAATGAATTTGAATTATTTCTGTAATATTTTTTTATATTTGATGATTTTATTGATTTCAGTGCAGGAAATCAATAAGAACCTCATCAAGTCTATAGAAGCTCAAAATGAAGCAGAAGAAAAATTTAGAGAACAGGTGAGGATTTTAGAATCTGGTGAAATGGGTTTCTAAAGTGTTTTTTGGTGAAATCGGACCCAACTATTTAGACTCCAAAGTGTTTTTTTTTCAAGCTTTAAGACTATTGATTATGTTACCTTAAAACTCCCTTGAAAATGATAATGATCCTTCTATTTAAGGGTATTAAATTAGAGATTGATTAACATTAGAAATTCGTCTGTTACCTAAATTTTATTCTTAAAGGGGGGGGGGCATAACAAAATATTTTAAGAAACGTGTAGGATTATGCTGACGGGGATAAAATTAGGGGATATTAATTAGGGGAGGGGGACTAATTTAGACTAAATTAGTACGGGGGTAGGCCGTAGAAATATATTAAGAAAATGTCTGTATCCAGATTTGTCTCATAGTGTGATACTTATTTCGAGCTACATAACGTGGGGCCTACAGTTAAAGGGCTTATTTGACTCCTGGTTTGAGTTGTATTGCATAAGGCCCTGAAATCCTTCTGAGCTTTAGTCTTTTAATTGTGCAGTGATGTTTGTTTTTCTTTTTTTTTGCAGAGTCTAAGTTAGAATCAGATTAGCATAGAAATTTTCCATGGGGGGAGAGTATAACACCGAATAAGGAAACATCTCTATATTTATATTTATTTATTATTCTATAAGTTATTTTGAGCTAAATATCACAGGGTCTACAGGTAAAGGGCATATCTGACTTCTATTTTTTATTTATGTTAAATCAAGCTCGGAAAAGATCTCAAATTTTACTAGTCGTTTAGCTCCAAATTCCCCCCCTCCTAAGTTCCCTAAAGTCTCCCCGTTCTTCATTTTTTTTCGAGTATTTTTGAGGATGTTCAGAGATTCTTTACACTTAGAAATTAACTCGGCTTAGCAAAGGTTTTTTTTTTTGGGGGGGGGAGGGGTAACATACGAAATTTATTAAGAGACATATGCGTGTGAAGATTGGTCTTTTGACCTGATTGTTATTTTGAAGTAAATATCACGGGCCTACAGCCAAACAGCGTATCTCATTGTAATAAGGCTCGAAAATCTTTTAAGCCTTACTCGGTCTTTTAATTGTGTTACCTTAAGATTCTTCCTAAACGATATTTTCCCTCCTTTTTGAGGAGGCTAACTTGGTATTAGATTAACTAAGAATATTTTCAAGAGGGTGGGATAACAATATATTGGGAAACGTCCCTGGGGGTAAATTTTTCTCTCATTCTATTACTTATTTTAATCTAAATATCATGGTGCCTTCTGCCAAATAGTATATCTGACTCCCGTTTTGGCCTTAAATAAGGTACCGGAAAATATTTGAACCTTACTTCGAGGCATAAATTGGACTTTAGGTGAGGTGGGGAGAATGGTTTAGCAAAATTTTAGGGATTTTTTTTTGCTTGAAAGAATGGCAGCTAAAATTTATTCATAATATTAATATATAAGTTTGCTAATTCGTATGTGAATAATGGATGAGTGCCTCATCTTTATGAATCATGTTTGTCATATTTCTGCCAAGATCACTCGTAGCATCGGAATGACAAGAAAACTTGAGCATATTTTCCCGGCTAATATCCTAAAGACACAATATATCCTAAGGACTAATATCCTGAGGATTCTTTTGCATACGCATCTAGTATACTGTATGACCTGCCAAGGTCATACACAGGATTTTTTTTTCGGAGGGGGTTTACTCAAAAAAAATTTTTGAGGGGGAGGGGTGGTTACACAAAAAAAACGCATACAAAATTTGTTTATATACATTTTTTTACATTTTTACGAGTCAGACAAACATTTCAGGGGGGGGTTCAAACCCCACTACCCCCCCCCCCCCTCTGGGTACGGCCTTGTGACCTGCGTTCGTAGTTCATGTACGTTAGTTGAAAGTGCTTCAAAATACAGTTGTTAAGTTGCCGACTGTTCAAGATATACGTTCTTCAGTCAGATCCAATTATTACAAACTTAAAATATTACATATTTCTAGTCTGGTGAAGTTCTATCATGCTCTTTTTTGTTTAAGTACCAAAATAATTTGCTGCGTAAGTACTTTAGTGGTAATTTTTTTTGCCGGTTTCAAGGGTTTGCGAGTTTAATATAAGTAGCTAAAGTAAGTTTTGAATTCCTGGAATAGTAAGTGTTCGAGCAAAGCTTTCTGTGGGTTATGTTTACCGAAGTGCATGGAATGGTTCGCCACGGAGTATTGAACAGGAATCAAACCCAAGAGAGTTCTGGTGGTTCCTGAAATACCATTGTTTTAGGGTTTATGAAAAGAGTGGGTGATAAGTTTTCAGAATTCTTTATTTATTAAATTGATCAAATTGCTTCTTTTTTTTGGTTTGATGGATTGATGATGGGATGGCCCGTAAGGTTTTCTTTTTGTTTGTTTGTTTTTATCGTTTTTTGGGGTTGATTGTCGTTATCTTTCATAAGTTGATTTAGATTTAGGCATAGTGGGGGAGTATTCACCTAAACAAGCTTTGCTTCAGGTTTTGTTATATTTATTGTTTATGAATAAACCCCTTCTTCTCTTAAAAAAAAAAAAATCGAATAGTATTTGCAAGTTTTCATGTTTTTATGGCTTGACGTATCTAAAAGAGTCAGTAAAAAATATCCCCTAGTAGCGCACACAACTATTTCAGCTAAAGCTACTGAAGATGACCATTTCTTACTAATTGATTGTGTTCAACCGCATAACGGCTTCCTTTTTTAGCACTATTTCCTTGTCTGTTTAGTTGTTTTTTTTTAATTACAAAATACAATTGTTTTGGTGAGATCGAATAAAAAACTAAGCTGTTTATGTACAATTAAGGGGCGATTAAAACTTAAAAACAGCAAAATTACTAAATATTATTGTTTAAACGTAGCTGGACTCCAAATTGTAAGCATGAATATCCTTTTCTTGTGGTATAATTCACCAAATATTTTTGGGGTGATCCTAGTTGGAAACCAAATCAAAAGCCTATTTAGTCTTTTTTTTAATACAAAGTTGTACACATCAGAAACGTATTAAATTGTTACAATTGTTTTAATTGTGTATCAGAAACGTATTAAAACTACCTGTAAATAATCCTTTACGAAAAATTCAGAACCAGAATCTTTTGAATCTAAGCTGTTGGAGTATATATCCCACCCTAATTCAAAAGACGGTTAAGTAATAATTCTTAAAAAAAATTGTGATAATGGTGAAATAGTGTGAAAGGGTGGATGTAGAATGATTTTCTTAGGGGGGGGGGGTATGAAACTTACTCAACTGGTATCTTTATCCCTTTGCCCCTTTAATTAGGGTAACTTGCAATCCTTTGTGGATAGCACTGCTTCTAAAACCATAGCCTGAATCCGCTCCTGATAGCATAAATAGTGTGTATCTGCTGCCGGATGAAGAGTAAGTCACCCAAAAGTGGGAAGGAGTTAGAAGAAAAGATTCAATGTAAACTGGGATTTCATGAGGGGGGGGGGTACATAGTGAATCTCTGAAGAAACGAAAAGAATTGTGTGTAAATCGCTTTGTTGGCGTGAGGTATTTTGGTTGCAATGAATTGTTAATTGTAATAGTATAAATTCGTTCTGACAGGCAAAGAAAATAAAGTCAAGTTGCAGTCGAGCAGTCGAGCTGCTTAAGTAGCTACTTAAGCAGTCGAGCTGCTTAAGTATTCATGCAGAAAATGAAATCATAGTTGCAAAATTTTTAGGTTTGCTTGATATGACTGCAGTAATTTAAAACACATTATGTAGCATTTTTTGGAAGTGAGGACATGCGCTCTTTCCTCTCAAATGAGGCAAAATATATTAAAAAATAATGAAATTGTAAATTTAATAAATTTGTTGTTTTCTTTTGTCCGTTATTACAAAAAATTAAATAGTCCAGATTGTAAATTTGCTTTTGATGCTCGAGGGCTGGTCAGACTTACCGTTTTTAAAGCTATAAAAAGGATGTTTTTTACACCAGCTTTTACGCTCCTAGATCAGCGTTAAAAAATGCTCAATTTGAGTATTTACAGTCACTTACTGATAGCTGAAAATTACCTGAATAAGTTAGACGTTTTTAATACAGGAATTGTGGGTTAGTTACTCACTTGATTGCTTGGACAAAAGGATTTTCTTTGTTGAACGTCCATGTGTTACGAATTCGAAATATTTGCCTAGAATACACTTCATTTTCTGTGAAAAGCCATCTTGGTTCACTTTTGAAATGCTGGAAGAAAACACTATATTTGTCCAGGTTTCAAGTTTTTCAAAATTACGAAGGATCAGTATGATCATTACCATAGGCTAGGAATAAGTGAAGATGAAAAGGTGAAGTTGGGTAATGAAAAGATTCATCAGATGGCCAGCTTCACTAACCTTGGTAGTATTATTAGTAAAGATGGTGGGAGCAGTGAAGATGTCAAAAGTAGAATAGCCAAGGCTCAGGATGTTTTTTCACAGTTAAAAAAAAGTTTGGAAGAATAGGAAGATAAGTCTGCAAACCAAGATTAGAATATTAGAAGCTACAGTGATGACAGTGGTCAAATATGGCTCTGAAGCATGGACGCTCCGAAAAGCGGATGAAGATTTTCTAGATGTTTTCCAGAGAAATTGCTTAAGGATTGTTCTGGGTACCCGACTGACTGACCGTATTTGAAACAATAGGCTATACGAAAAATGTGGTTCAACACCGCTCTCTAGGGCTATAATGAAAGAAAGGTTGAGGTCGCTAGGGCACGTTGTACGGACGAAGGATGACAGATTGCCGAAGATTGTTCTTTTTGGCCAACCGTCTAGGGCTAAACGGAAAGCAAGTCGTCCTCGTCTGGGGTGGGAGGACGTCATAAAGAAAAAATTAAAGGAAATGGGAAATTCATGGACGGGTGTAAAAAGGGAGGCTTTGAATAGATTTGGATGGAGGAGGAGCGTGCGTAGCTGTGTTGGCCTCATGCGGCTAGGTGCTGCGGTGAGTTGTTGTTAGTAGTAGTAGTAAATGACCAGGGCTAAAAATTGAACCACGAAATATTCTGGATTTCTTTATTTCCTTCAAAATCGTGGAGTGTATAAAATACATGAATGTAAAACATATAAATGAAGATCGCAAAAGCACTTCAACATGTAGATTGAAACATGAGTGAATAAACATGTAAAAAATGAGTGAATAAACGAAACATGAGTGAATAAACATGTAAAAAAAATGAAGTGAAATGGGTCCCATTAAACTGTTTTGACACCCTATTGGTCTTCATGTATAAATAGTATTTACTATTATATTATTTTTTTATTTTTGTTGTCCTTTTTATATTTTTCATTCTTTCTTTGTCATAGGAAACGGAGCTAAAGAGCTACTATGCTGAAGAACTGAAAAGAACTACGTGCGTCTATAATGCTGAAATAGAGAAGGAAAAACGTGATAACAAGTCTCTTATGTCGCAGCTTAAACATAATCAAGAACTCGTTGAGGAATTGAAAAGGACCCTCCTTCTGCCTGTAGATACGCGATATGAAGCAAGTTCCTTTTATTATTATGTAAATTAATTTGGAGCTGTTTTTAAAATTTTCAAGCATACTATTGAGATCCTTAAGGGCTAAAAGGATCTATTCAAGGAAAGGGAACTTTACTCTTCAATCTGTTCCTAAATGAGTATTAGGTAGGAATACTTAGTAATCCAGTAGGGAATGCAAGAAAATTTTAAGGATTTTATTATTATTTTTTAGTCTGGTTTTACTGTGTGCAATTATTTTTTTTAGAATGTTTAGCATTTGGAAAAATTAAAAAACAATTAGCAGCAAATTATTTGAACTGAAGCCCGTTTCCCATGTGTACAAAGAGCAGTCTCGCCCTTAATAGAGCTTTACATATTTCAAGGTCATTGTGTATTTTATATGGGAATTCAATACAGATCATACTGTGAGCTTGAGAGGGGCTAGAATAGGTCAATTAAAATGCTTTTTTATTATATTGCTTTTATAAGGATTTTCTTGAAGGGAATACAATGAAGTTAATATTGGCTAAAACAGGTCAATTGAAGGATTTTCTTGTTATTTTTTAGTTTTGTTTTATTATGGACAATTAATTTTTTTGAATTTTTTATAGTTTACTGTTATTTTTTTAATTTATAAGTAAAAAATTTAAGCTCAATGCAGTTTTCTCCGTATTCAAAGTGACTTCTTGTCGTCACTGAAACTCTTGCGAATTTTCAGGCCAGTATGAAACCTAATCGGTAATTCAATATACATGTCAGGAGACAAAAGAGGTTAATTTGAAGGGAGGTAACTTTTCTCTTCAAATCAAACTAGAATTAGGGAGACAAAATTAGGAAATATTGGAACTTAAGAGTTGGCGTTGCAGAAAATTAAGCACATAATTTAAAATAATAAAACCTTGTTAAAAATGATAGATCTAAAAATCTTAAAAAATATACATATCTTTGACTATATTTTTTTGTAGAGATTGAATAGAAAGCAATTTTGGATTAAATTAGAAAGCAATTTTGGATTAAATTCATGGAGGCTGCTGTTGAGAAACATTAAATTATGAGAGCTGGGGTTGCTCCAATTTGGTACACCATTTAAAATAATAATATCATTCGATAATGGTGGATTTAAAAAATTGAAAGAAAATATACATGTCTTTGACATTGCATTTTTGGAGAGATTGAATAGAAAGTAACCCCAGATTAGCTTCTTGGAAGTTGCTGTCATGAGACATTAAAACGTGAGAGCTGGTGCTGCTGAATATGCGGCGCATCATTTAACATAATAAATGTGGGTTGAAAATGGTAAATTTTAAAACTTTGATAAGCTGTAGGTAAACAAATATGGTTTAAAAACAGGCGTTGGTAGTTTATTCTTGACACATATGTAATTTAATTTTTTCCAACTCCTGTTTTGAAATTACTCTTTGTGTTTAGAAATTGCATATCTGTAAATGGTGCCCTGATATATTAATAAACCTTAGACAAGTTCAAGGTTGTACCCGGGGGGTGGGGGGGGGGG
>JAQQPU010001170.1:23066-41775 GCA_029168905.1 Artemia sp. Kazakhstan ARC1039 | reverse complement strand
CCATTATATGAATCATTTGCGTTCCGTCTCCATTATATGAATCATTTTTATGGACTGTCTCCTCAAAAACAGTGTAAACTGAAAACGGCGAACACGTCATCAAATGGAGAACTAAAACTTCCCTTGACTTAAATTATACTGATGATTTCAACATCATATATGAAAATATGAGCAAAATGAATGAACTGTTAGTGGTTTAGCGAGTTCAAATTGCAAGAATAGGTTTGAAAATTAATGTTAAGAAGACTAAGTCACTAAGGCTAGGAAAAAGTGAAGTTGAAGAGAGGATGTTGGGTAATGAGAAGATTGATCAAGTGAACAGCTTCTCTTACCTAGGTAGTAATATAGGTAACGATGGTGGGTATAGGTAAACAGTTTTATTATCAAAGGCCTTACACGGTCATGCCAATCAGCGGCAGTTCCTGTCATCATAAAATATAAAGCATTAAACATATAAAATGACAGCCATAGCCATTGTTATACAGATTTATACGTTGATTCGAAATATCACAGAGTCATACTAAAGCCTAAGACATTGAAACATCCAACTATTAAAGAAAAAAAACTTTAAAAAACAAAACGAATGAAAAAGAATAATGAACCAAAGCAAATAAGTATTTACAATGATTGACGATTAAGACGAGTCCAGTATTAAAAATCTTGACGAACGAGGAAACAAAACTTGTTGCGTACCGTAACGCATGTGCCGTGCTGATACCGGCTGAATTTTTGGTACCGGTTGAGCGACTTGTCGCGGGAGCCGTTGGCGCGAAGAGAGATGCTCAGGTGGGAGGATTTCGTGAAGCTGTGGATTTGCCAAAACACCGATACCAAATTTAAACCACAATTCATCACGGCATGCCAAAAGGGTTGTAAGGAAAAATTGTTTTAAAAGGGAGCAACAAGGGACTTTGGGAGATTTAGACACTGCCAAAAGAGCTAGGTATTGGATCCTTTTCAGGCGGTCCTTTTGGTCCGAAGTTAGGCCGTAATACCAAACGGGACAAGCATATTCTACCAGCTGGGTGACAAATGTAAGAAAAATACGCAATTGGTGGGGGGTTGGGACACCATGACGAACAAGGAGTTTTAAGGAAATGATACCCAGGTTTGCCCGTTTGATCGTCTCCTGTGTCTGTTTTTCCCACTTCAGGTCTTGTGTGAGATATATTTCTAAGAGTTTGATACTCATGATGCTGCAAGCTGAAACATTCTGTAAAGCAAGGGATGTGTTATCCTTCAGAAAAGAAAAGTTAATACGAGCGATTGTTCACGGTTGATGATCATTTTGCCCTCCTCAGCTTGGTGTGATAAACTCGCCTTTATTCTGTCTGCTTCGCTTGAAACACTCTTTTCACCAAGCTCCAGTACGAATAATTCACCAACCAACTTAAAGCAATCCGACCCATAATTTGCCAACTCATTTACCATAACCAAAAAAGGAGAGGGCCTAAAATTGTTCCCTGGGGAACTCCACAGTAGATTGGCTGGGGATCGGAATAGACCGATTAATACTCAGTTGTTTTACTTCTACCTGAAAAATTGCAACCATTCTTACCAAATATGCGTCAACATTAAAATTTGTCGATAGCTTGCGAATAAGAGTTCTATGGCAGATCAAATCGAATGCTTTCTTTAGGTCAATTGCGATGAGGTTCACCCAGCGTTCCAGTTCATCTAGATGCTTTAAAATCTCATCATGAAAACGTTCGACTTGTTGAACTTTTGAGAATATTACCAAATTGTTGAGGGCCAGTTTTATGCAGAATAAAAGTTTTCAGCCATCCAGCGATAAAACTTTCATAAATCTTGCTAAAAATAGATGTCATCGTAATAGGCCGTGTACAAGCAAAATCACAGGGCTTCATTTTTTCGGGATAGGGGTTATGAATTCCTTTTTCCAATTTTGCGGATACTGGCATGACATTGTAATCTTGTTGAATATTAAAGTCAACGGAGCACTAAAAAATCCAGGAAAGCCTTAATGAGGTCAACAGGAATATTGAGTGATGTAATACTGGTTCTCTTCAGTTTCATCAATTTGAGGCGAATTTGGAGTTCTGTGATGATTGGGAAATCCATAAAATCTGGAGATGGATGCGGAAAATCCTCCGAGTTTAGTGGTGGTAGTTACTGAACAATCGCTACCAGGTAAGTGTTTAGGCGATCTGCAGTTTCTTTGTCCAGCTGATCATTGCCAAAATCCAGTCCAGTTTGCGTTTTACCTGTCAATTGCTTTACCCTGTTGTACAACTGTCCAGGCTTAGAATCGAATAAATGAGATACATCCTTTTGATTGTATAACGCCGCTGCCTGGCCGGTCATTCCTCCGATTTTATTCTTCTGGGTAGTAGCTTCTTCATGTCTTATTGTTCCTGAAAAGTTGTCTCATTTTCCTGCTTGGTGCTTTGATTTCTTTTTTAACGTATGGACGATCTGCTGAAAAACGTTTGTTAACTTTTTCAGGAAAATAGAAATGGTACTTGCCGAGAAATTTTTCTTGAAAAGCAGTGGCCATTTCATCAGCATTAGCCATAGAAATTATGCCTTCCTTTTTTCAGTCGTGAGTCGACTGCCGAAACCAAACAATCCATCATTTGTGATTGGCCGACTTGTAGTTGTTTCTGTAGTGTAACTGACCCGGAATTTACTTGTAGCATGTAGCTCAAGGGTGAATTGGTAGCTTCCTCCTATTGGGGGGCCTGGGGAGGGTTTCCTACAGAATTGAGACATGTTAGTAGCTATGCGGTCCAGGGCCGTATCATCTGTCGTTGTTGGGCAATTAAGTAACGATTTTAGACCTAATCTAGCTTCCAAACACTCAAGTCGTAGTTTTTTAGCGTCAACAAGCAAGAACATACCACCCGTAGAGTATTTACCCTGTACGTAGTCAGCACTTAATTGAAGTTTTTCCCAGAAATTTTTTTAAGAAGTGACATCTTGTCCTGGCGAATAATAAAAAAACACAAACAGCAATGCCATTGTGATGGGAGGGCAGGCATCTGGGCTTTGCAAATACCCGAAGAATTTCATCATAATCATCAAACACAGGTACCTCTATCTGAAAAGTAGGACTTTTCTTTTTAATATAAATTGCAAGACCTCCTTTTTTTCCAAGCCAGTGGTCATCTGGGCCTTGCTTTATCATTTTATTATAACCGGGCAAACTGAGTAGATCCGGGTTTTGCTTATGAATCTCTGTTATCGCTACTATTGAGGCCCCAATTGCTTGAGCTAAATTCTCCAGCTCAATAATCTTATTCGTATTTCAACTTTCCGCATTACTATACAAAAAACAAGGCAGAGCAAAAATGTCACAAGAGTATTCTTTTACCTGGGTTTTCACCTTAGTCCGTGTGCCGACAGTTTCCTGGTGCTCCAACGATTCTGCAAGATCAGTTTCTTCTAATGGCGAAAACCTGTTATTAAATGGGACGGCGTGGCTTTTAGTCGAAACGGTCCATATCTTGGGTAACAAGGGTGTAGAAGGATTTTCTCTAGAGAGAGGAGAGGTTGAGACCCAAGATAGTTTTTTTTTTTCGAAACAATGAAAAGAAACATACGGGAATATTTTATAGCCTCACTGCCATACGTGCCTGTCTGAACCTGTTTCAATTCAGATTCCTCGAGGAACTAGATTTTAAGCTCAATATTAGTCCCTAATGTTGCTATTTCTATACATAGTACTAATGACTTCGATATTTTAGTGGTAATTTATTTTATTCGCAGAACCAAGACCGTGATTATCTAAGGAAAACGTAGATAATTTCGGAGACCACACTGCCATGATGATAAAAATAAAAGTTCAAAATAGGGATAAAATCCTTTTTAATAGACAGTGTATAGAAATTCACAAAAATACCAGATATTTTGGTTTTCCAGAAAAAAACCGAAGTATCTGGTATTTTTGTGAATTTCTATACACTGTCTATTAAAAAGGATTTTATCCCTATTTTGAACTTTTATTTTTATCGTAAGGAAAACGATGAGATGGATAGGAATAGTTTGGCGGATGAAGGATAACAGATCGTCATAGATTGTCCATATCGGTCAACTGTCTAGGGCAGAACGAAAAGTGGGTCGTCCCGAATGGGGTGGGAGGATGTCGAACAGAAATATTTAAAGAAAATAGGAACTTCTTGGGAGGTTGTAATGAAAAGCTGGTCATCCCTGAATAGGGTGCGAGGATGTCGTATGGAAAGATTTAAGGGAATAGGAAACTTCTTAGGAGGTATTAAAGAGGGAGGCTCTGAATAGATCAGGACGGAGGGGGAGTGGGCGTAGCTGTGTTTGCCTATGGTGATGTGTATAAAAAATATCCAGAATTTTGTATTTGTTTTCACTGTATAGTAAAAGAATATAGCAATATTTTGAACTTTTGTTTGTTCGTCATAGAAAGGCAGCATGGTCTTAAAAAAAATACCTACGTTGTATATATGGAGATGATTTGACCTATCAAGTGTATAACTATAAATTGAAGAACTTTTTCTTTGCAATTGGAAGAATAAGAAGATTCTGATTTTTCTCTTAATTTTAGGCCTTGATGTTTGTGGATCTCCCCTGGCTCGAAACAATGGCAATTCAACATTTTCGTTTAACGTCAGCTCTCCAAACCTAGCTAGCTCAACCCAGTGTACATCACCTAAGTACGACTCTTGTTAAATGTTTCTCTCTTATTCCCTATTATCCTCTCTTTTTCTCTATGAATTAAAAAAAAAAACTTCCGAAAAGAAGTTTTCTAAAGAAAAGTAAGGGCCATATTAAATATAAGAATAGAAACCTACAGTTACTCAAACTCGAAAACGACCAGAAATTACTATTAAAGAATAAATGAAACCCAAAATGACAGAAATTAAATAAACAATCATAGCAAACAAACATACAATATGTACTAATATAAATGAGTAAATAAATCTTAAAACGAGTGAACCTTTACAGTGAGAGAAGGAGGCAAAACTCAAACTCTTGTTTGTAGAGATTCTTGTTCATTTCAAGTTTGATTTACATATTCAATTTAAGTTTCACTCGTTTTAAGATTTATTTACTCATTTATATTAGTACCTATTGTATGTTTGTTTGCTATGATTGTTTATTTAATTTCTGTTTGTTTTGTGTTTCACTTATTCTTTAATAGTAATTTCTGCTCGTTTTGAGTTTGAGTAATAGTAGGTTTCTATTTTCTCTGATCTTAAGCTTAATATGGCCTTTACTTCTCTTTAGAAAACTTCTTTTTTGGAACCTTTTTTTTTAATTAGTTTCTGTTGGTTTTTTATTCGCAAAATTTCAAGTTTTTCAAAATTTCCTATTTCAAAATAATTTTTTTTTCCAAAATAAATTTACAGTTTTTTCAAGAACTGATAAAATTAAAGTGAATATTTGATATATAATGATATAAATTTCTGAAAGCTCCAGCTCAAGATTTTGTTTCACCCAGGGCTGGATTTAAAACTTTGACGCTTTTAGACCCAAGCGTTTTTGGCGCTCCGTTTTTGCAAGATTTTCGGGGAAATCTTCAAAATTCCGGGAATAGTAAGAGCTGCAGGGCCTAGTGGGCCTGTTGGTAAATCTTGGTCTGGTTTCACTGCAATTCCATTTTATTTTCAATGTTGTAATAAGTACAAAAGAAAATTTTCTAATATAATTGGTTTTAGTAAAGAGCGAAATAGGCAATAGGCCTTATGCTTTTACCATTAGGGAAACGGGCAATAGCCATACTCTTGTTTGTAGGTAAGAATATAAGGGTCTTGGAACAGTTTTTGAAAGAGCTTATAAAATTATACTGAATCCCTATGATTTTTGGAATAGAATATCGTTAATAAGTTGTTTTTGTTTTGGTTGGAGGGGTGGGCATGGAGGGAGGGCCAGGGGTTAGCTCCCCTAATTTTTGGAATGAAATAACGTTAATAAGCTTTTTTGGTTGGGGGGGGGGGTCTGGTCATGGAGGGAGGGCCAAGGGTCAGTTTCCATGATTTATCATTGATACTTTTTTGTGGAAGGGAGGGATATTGGACCTTGGAGGACCAGGGGTCATCTCGCATGAGTTTTGGAATAAAATATTGTTCATAAGTTTTTTAAGTGGGGTTGGAGGTTTGGTTTATCTGATCTTTGAACTATTTCCAAAACCCTTGAATAAAAACCTTTTATGCCTCCCAGACATAACAGCCAACACTTACCCAAGGGCTCTGGGGACTTGTGTTGACCCTCGAGTTTTTGTTATCCGATCTTTTGACTTAATTTAACAAAGTGGCTATCTCAAAACTTCGATCGTATGGATTTGGGGTAAAAAGCCAGAAGGGCTAGCAGCCCTCCTGCATTTTTCAAAATAATTTTTTCGGAAGGGGGGGGGGTGTGTACAAAAAAGTTGTTTATATTCATTCGTGTTTTTTTTGTGAGTTGGGCAAACATTTTTCTTTTTTATTTGGGGGAGGGGGAGGTTCAAACCCCTTTGTTAAAAAAATACTTGTTCAAAACTTGTTCAAAACAAAAAATACTTGTTCAAAAATAAAAAAAAATCTCGCTGGATTACTAGAAGGAGGCCTGTAAAAAGAACATAAAATAAACGGTAAGCATCCCGATGGAGTAACCCCAAGGAGTAAGCTAAAGTGACTTTCCTATTACGGAAAAAAAATGCTTCATATTAGAGTAGTATCCGATAAAAAAGCTTCACAAACAGTACAACGTCATGTGAACTCGAAGCTAGTAAGAACCTGGGTTCGTTGTGAGCACTTTATACACCTTGAGCATTTAAGTGAAGTACACTTAGACGAAATTTACACTGGCAAAGAGCACTGGGTAGCTGGGTAGAGCATAGAAAAATCACATTCTGGCAAGTCTTTTACACTTGGTAAGTCAACGTCACTGCCAATTGCGGTGTTCAAAATGGTATCTAATTTCAACTTCGAATCTAAAGATCCTTGGAAACGGTCCATATCAGAATCACCGTCCGTTTATTCAAACGGACGGTGGGGTCTAAAAACTGCAAATATTGGCATCATCAGCAATCGTCTTACAGGGTAGGCTACAATATGGTCACCATTTCTCGCGTATATAACACCTCTTAAGTGTTCACATATTTTTGTCTCAAATTAATTGCGTGCTAGCCTAAAAACATTTTGTTTTGTTTTGTGAGCGCTTCATTAACAAAAATCCGAGAACCTTTCAGGTTCTTACGGTTTCGCAAAATCTCAACCGAAGAAGCTTCAGAAGTAACGGCAAGCTTAATCGGAACTTTATTAACAGCTCCAAGACGTCTAGCATTCTTAACAACAGATCTGTCCAAACGAAGGCCCATAAGAGCGTTTAAGCGATGAATAACTTTTTCTCCAAGGTTGAATAAATCACGAGCAGAAGTGTCGATCCGGAAATATTTACTACCCGAAAGAGTACTTTGATTCATGTCATCCAGTTTAGTTTCAAGTTTTATCAATTTACCATTATCCTAGACCGCTTTTGATCTTAAATGATTCAAACTTTTCTTGATCACATCGAACTGACTTGAACTGTAAATCAATGGCTTTGTACACAGACAGAGTAATAGTGTCCAAGAAATTATCTTTAAACTGTGAAGGAGATACACTCTCTATTCGTGAAAACTTGTCCTGTACCTTTTTTCCGATTTCATCCTCAATCCTACCTTGAAGGCTACTTATTTCACTCTGAATTGATGAAACTGAATCAAACACATCAGGTAATTCGTCTCTATCATCCGCACATAATTTAGCCACCTTCTGTACATTTTTTCCTCCCATACTTCGGAGCATCAGCATGCTTTTGCACATAAGGCCAAATGTTTTCCGATGTAACAACCTTAATATCATCAGTGCCAAACAACAATACAACAAGAAAGAGAAAAAAAGGAACAAAAGACAAACAAATAAATAAAACTCACATTCTAAACAATTCCAAAACTGCAAAAACTGCAATTGTCTGCCTAATCACCGCCAAACTTGTGTCACTACTACAACACATCTTAGGCAGTTACGTGTTCTCCAGAATGGGGCTATCATGATTCTTTCTAATAATGATTCTCGTTCTTCGGTAAGGGGATCTGTATAAGAGTGTACATATAATTCCGATTTCTGGTCTATTTGAGTTCTATAGAGCACACTTAATGTTCGATATTTTGAATAATGTAGCACCGGATTGCCTGCATAATATCTTTTGTTACGTTTTTGAACGTCATCAATATGGTACTCGTAACACAGGTATGATTCAACGACCAAGGAAACCATCGACTTGGTCTGGCTTCTGCCTCAGACATCAGCTTCCGTTAACATGGGAAAGACTACCAGGTGAGATTCTAGACCAGATGGCTAGACTCGATTTCCGTATGTTGTTAAGGGGCCATTGTGTTGGTTGCTATGATTTTGATAAATGTGTGTTTTTTTACCTCATGTAGTGCCAAACAGTATGAGGATTGGTAATGAATATTAATGGTACCCGTCGGGGAATTGAGTGAGCAAGAGGTGTCTCATGTAAAAAACACAAATGAAACATTATACATTTACTTTATACTCTTTTTTTTTTTTTTTTTTTTTTTTTTTTTTTTTTTTTTTTTTTTTTTAGTTAGTTAGTTAGTTAGTTAGTTAAAAAAAATTGCCAGACACCTCGCTATTCTTCTGTATTTTTTTAGTCGTCATATACCTAGAAAGAATTGTTTCCTGACTTCAAACTGTCCAAATACTTTATCCCCCCCCCCCTTTAGGTGAACTCAAATAAAATTCTCAAATTTGGAGAGTCTTATTTTCCACGGGGGGGGGGAGGGGTATTTTCCATGGGGTGGGGGTATTTCTGGGTGGGAAATTGCCCGGGGGGGGGGGGGTGAAAGCCTAGAACCAAATAATATATTGTGGAGAGGAAAGTCAAATAAATACTCTGCTACAGCTGATTCAAACATTTCTGGTTTTTGATTATATTTTAGCGAACAGTCAATGGCATTTTTATGTTGGTGCAATCAACATTAAGTGGTAAATAAGTGATAAATTAAGTGGTAATTTACATGATAATCCTCGAACAAATGACAACGTTGCAAGTGAAAGTCAGGATGGGGTCAAAGTTGGGAAGAGTCAACAGATGGCAGCTAAGTAGTCAACAGATGGCAGCTAAGTTAGCAAATAAGTAAATTCCCTTAATTTATAATGCATAAGATTCTTTGACCCGTTGCCATACATAGTTCAAATATTTTTAACCTTGTAAATTCAATTAGGGGTGGTGACCTAGGGTTTTATTGATCGTTTTTGAAATAAAAACATTAAATATATCTTTTTTTTATAGAGAAATCACTTTATTTACATAAATATTTACAAACTTCCAGAAGCCTGGTCATTCAGGCTTGTCAGGCACTATCTCTTTTCAACTTAACATCCTCACATCTTAAAAAAAAAAAAAAAAAAAAAAAATCTCAGTATAAAGTAAATGTAATTTTTTCATTTGGGTTTTTTACAAGTGTTAAGCGTTTTTTTTTCAATGACCAGTTTTCCAAGCATTAAATACTATTATTAGGTTAATTTAGTGTTTCATTGAAGTGTCTAATGATGATCGCTGATCAAAGTTTATCTTATTTTTGCCTTTTATTTTCTAAAGTAATTTCAAAGTTTTTTTATTTACTGTGTTCATGGCCGTATATTTGGCTTTAAAATACACTTATCTATCTATCTATCTAATATGCAGAATATTTGTACCAAACACATTTTGCATACAGATCCGCTATACTTTATTCCTCCCCTCTAATGTGCAAATCTATAGCCCAAATTTATTTCTAAAGTTACGAAGAAACTAACGGAAAAACCGGCATGTGCTCGAATTTTACACAGCGTAAACTTGAGTGAGTGGCACGTAATACAAACGTACCAAAATTTCTTCCCCCTACGGAAATAAAAAATAAAACTCAAATAAAATTCTCAAATTTGGAAAACCTGATTTTCCACGGGGGGATGGGTGGGTATTTTCCGTGGGGGGGGGGGGGGCTTCCAGGGGGTAATCGCCGGGGGGGGGGTAAACGCCGGCTGCTATATTACTTGACCAAACACAAATTGTAGATACATGTTTAATTAAGGGGCATGTAAAATTTTCTAACAGTGGTAATTTACATAATAGTCCTCGAATAAATGACAAAGTATTTTGTCATTGGTTTAATGTGGTGCGATAATACTACCTGGCTATGTTCCAAAGTTTCGTGTTTAAGTATCGGGTATTGTTTAAATTGAAAACGTTCTTAAATTAAATTCAATATGCTCTGAAATAAACATGCTTTATTATGTCAGTTGGGCATAGTTTCAGACTAATTATGATAATTATGATAGTTTTCAGACTAATATAATATCAGACATGGTTATTTTCCAATATTACGGAAGAAATAAATTTAGATTGCTGCTTTTGCTATCTCCTTCTTTGATTTTTAATAAAAAAACTTGTTATCAAATATTTGATAATTTGTTTCTGTTCATGTCTTCAAGTTTAAATACAAACTTCTGCCCTGTTAAGTGGTTTCCCTCTGCTTATAAAAAATGAAGGTAATTTCTGCTTTTAATTGTTTTTTTTTCTTTTCTTTAACTTTTGCTTTTATTTGGTTTCATTAACATTTTTATTTTAGGCCACAGGCAAATGGAACATCTGATAGACAGTCGTTATCTCCTGTGCCGCAGTCCCCTGGCGTTATGCGACGCGTTGTCGAGAAATCCGAGTCGCTCTCCTATGTCCTGGGATTTGAAGAAGAGATTGACGATATGATTGTTGAGCTGCGAAGCCCAAAGAAATCAGTTTAGAGACTTCTCTGAAGGATGTATATAGTCTGTGCTCTTTTAGAAAGTAGGCTTCTACGAACTTTTAATAGCCACTAATAGCGATACTGAATAAGCATGGGGCTAAAATATTATCAGTGGAAACATGCTGAATACTGTTTGATCCGCCTTAAAGCAGCCCATGTGTAAGCTATTCGACGTTGATGGGGCTTAAAACGTCCAAGATCAGCCGACATTCAATTAAGATTGCGCTAGTAACCAGTGGAAACATTCTTAGTACAGTTTGAAATTAAAAATTATACATGATCAGGGTCTAAATTAAGGGCTAAATTAAGATCTCCCTGCAAATATAATCAGTTTGACACGGTTTGAATACAGCCTCTTTAAAGCCAGCTCGGTGTAGCTGATTGGTTGAAGATCAGGCCCAGCTGAAGTAAATATTCAGTCCAAGGTAGATTGCTATATATTCTATTCAAATATTATATTTTATTATAAATTTATGAATTTGTTTTAAAGCGAAATTGTCCATCATAGCTTAATAGCGAAACATCGTTATTTGCTACAAATTAATCGCTCTGTTTCTCAATAAATTAAATACCTTCTTATTTGGCAGTTAATTGACTTAAAATTTGATACAAGTCAGTTAAACTCCCTATTAACAGTGTTTAGAAATTGCGAAAATATACGTTCCCTTAAGCTAAGAATAAATTATTGGGTTTAATTATTCAAATTTATAATATTTTTTTAGTCAATGAAATATCACCTTTGTGTGGGATGCACCGGAGATTTCATTTTAACACCAAATGTTAAGGTTAAAGGAAGTTCTTAGCCTTATTAATGTTACAATTATTGTTAATGCTATGTTATTGTCGTGTGGAATTTCCGTTTACAAAGCAGACAATTTGTGATTTATTTATTTATTTTTATATGTAGGATAAAAAAAGCTTCATTTTGGTATGCAGTAAAGGGGTAATTTTCTCGTATTGGAAATAGATTGAGGGAACTCTTTCTGTCAAACCATGTTTAGGCAGAGATCTATAATCAAAAGGCCGAGAACGAGTAGTGTTACAAAGCCATGTAAAATTCAACTGTATATATCGTCAAAATGGTTGTCATTTTTAAACATGGGGCACAAAAAAGGAGAAAAAGGGGGAGCTGATTTCTCTGGTGAGATTGGATCCCTTACCCCCTGGCTGTATCCAAACATCTAAACTATTTTTTTCCTTCGAGAAACTGCAAACAGCATTGTGGGATTATCTAAATTCCATAATTAGTCATGAAAAAAAAGACAAAAAAGTATCACATTTGTCGTAAATATCAACATCACTATGTTCACTACATCAAATGTTCACTAATGTTACATAACTGAACATGTCTATTATTTTTATAGTTTTTAGTCTGTAATAGTCATTTGACGGAAAATGCAGCTTTTTTATGTCTACCGTAGTCATCAACTTTTTCTCGACTATAGTCGTTGCGAGTGTAGTTTTGCATACTTATGAAATTTTTGGTTTATTGAAGAAGAGAAGCAAAATAAATGGCTTTCTCTACATGTTGACAAAATGTAACGAAAATATTAAATAAACAAGTTAAGAAAACGATTGTGAATTCTAGTTTCTATACTGAAAACGCACAGGTAGCCTAGAAACGGTAGATCGACGAAAACAAAAAATCTCATCTCTAGAATACCATTATTTTTAATTTACCTAGGACATCAAATTAAAAAAAATCTCCCTGGACCAAGGAGATAAGGAGATCTATTCATAACTAAAAGCTTCCTTTTTCTTAGGACTGTCTTTAATTGTTTCAAACTGTGGAGTTCTTAGGGTAGTGCTATATTTTCTCCGGTGTTGTCAGGTTGAAATGTGGGAATAAAAAGCAACATTGAGGGGTTTATTTATTTCCATTTGTAAAAATCAGACATTAACATTCTGTTAATTACCGAAGCCAACTACACCTTCAAAATAAAGCTACGCTTTCTTAAGCTGTTTGGTACCATATATTTTTCTGAGAATTTTTCACGGCTTTTTATAGATTTATCGCAAGCTCCTATAGAAAGCTGCTTGACTGCATATTCAGGAAAATATCTTTTTCATTTAAATTGAATTTCCGAGTTTGCCTAACTTTTGAGAAACATGAAATAAGAAAAGATATTTATTTCAAAAAAATGACTATCACAAGCCCCGAAGGGCCGAATTCGCATTTTGAAGTCATAAAACAATCATAAAAATAGCACAACAACTAAAAAACTGGCTAAAAAATGCCAAAAACAACAATATCAGAAAGGCAAAACCATTCATTAGTAAAAAATAAGCGTCAAATGTAAGAAAGTTAAAAAGGTAAAAACTAAATCAAAACCAAAAAAAAGATTGAGATAAAAATAGCGTTAAAAAGGTCCACTGTCGTTATTGTGTTGGCATTGCCTGATGTCTTATTGTGTTGTCACTGTTGTTATTGTGTTGTCACTGTCTGATTTCGTTTCCACTGTTGATGATTACCAGAACCAACTACACCTTCAGAGGTAAGCTGCAGTTTCTTGAGCTCTTTGGTGCCATGCACTTTTTGCTCTTTTTTCCAACACTCGTGTTTAAAGATTTGCCAGCTACTGTCGAAATTGCTGAACTGCAAAAGACATTCTCATTTGTCTATTTACTTTATTTAAAACGGTAAGCACTCAGTGCTTACTATGAACAGGTAAAAAAATAAACAATAAAAAAACTTGGCTTGTCCTAAAGAAAAGAAACATCACTAAAACAAGGAGTTTTCAGGGTTGCTAAAATAGTACTAAATTAGCACAAAAGTACTATTTTAGCACTATTTTAGTTAATTTTTAATTATAGCACCGAAAATTGCTGTGTTTGTCTCTGATCAAAATTTGTGAAAACGCAAATTTTGGCAATTGTTGCACTATAGGAACTGACCATGGTAGCAATCTTGCTGGGTAGTACCATTATTTCTTTTTAGTGGTAACTCTGCTTTGATCTTTTTGTTCAACATTACGTTTAGTTGAACAATAATATAGTTGAACTACCCTCTTTCATAAAGGAATGCTACCACGGTCAGTTCCTAAAGTGCTAACAATTGCTCAAATTTACCTAGACACAGCGATTTTCGGTTCTAGAGTAAAAACATTGACAGTAATAGGCTAAAATAGCACTGTCGTGCTACAGGTGGTAACCCTTGGCACATACTACACATAAATGAATTAATTATTGCTAAATTAACACTTTTGTGCTACAGATTTCAACCCTGCTTCTACAACAGAGCAAGTCTCATAATCAGGGTGGAGGTGGCGATTCAGGTTTGTCTTTGGATTAACCGAATTAGGTTGAAACGTTCAAAAATCGTTCAATATACGAACTAAGCAAGAGGAAACTTTTGATCTTCAACACTAATGGTTGTCATTGATTACTAAATAAGATTCTGAGGAATTTTCTTTACATGCGAATTTTATAACAAAAAACTTCAAATTATGCTTTACAATTTGTCATTTGATGTTGCAAAATATGTGTCATTGAAACATATCTTGAAATGGTAAAAATTAGTCTAAGCAGGGCTTCAAAATCAAAAAAAAGTATTTTAATTTTGCTATAATTGGGCTTTTTTGCCACAGGTGGAAAAACTTGCTTGTTTATTTTAATTTAGTTTGTTTTTTAATACCATCCCATTCTAACCTCAAATGCAAGGAGGGCTGTATCCTTTCAAACTAAGCCAAAAATAAAAAAAAAAACCTTTAAGAGCGTAGCTTTTGGCCCCTCAGTAAAAGACATTTTACAGAGAGTTTCTTCTTATGTTAGCATAGTGCCAGGAGGTACTATACCCCTGCGCTTTTTCTTTTTCACACTTTGAGTGTGAGACACAAAACAAGACCGTACCCAAGGGGGGTTACGGGGGTTTGAACCCCCCCCCCCCAGAAATTTTTGTCTGACTCGTGAAAACGTAAAAAAAATTGGATATAAACAAATTTTTTATGCTTTTTTTGAGGTTTTTTGTGTAGCCCTTTGAGTATATACCCCTATACCCCTGCGCTCGGCATGAAGCAGGTTCATAAATATTTATTATTCTCGAAATACGTGTTCACATAATAATCTTGTTGTTCTTTAGTTTTGAGTCATGGGATGGCAAATTAGCAATTTCAATCGAATTAAGAATTTCCTGCGTTAATTTTTTTAAGAGATAGATATTTATGAAACCAAAAAACGACATCAATATTAACTGCAACCCGTCAGAGGGGTGGCAAAAAATACATTAAAAAATAATAACCAATACAAATCGTACATCCTAATCGGCACCACAAACCTTACAACAAAACAAATTCAACTGATGTTAAAATTATACCCCAAGAGACCAAAATAAGTTATTCAATTATTTATTCCCCCCCTCCCCCTTAGAAAAAAGACTAAAATTCACTTAATAAACAGGATTTCCTTAATTTCTCTCTTAAACAGAGAAATATCACTATTATTGCTAATACTCTGATCAAGATGATTCTAACTTTTAATCCCTTTATGAAGCACATAAAACGTTAATCGGGTCGAAACAATCCATGTAGATCGAGTGTCATAATCGTGTATTATGGATCTGAAATTTACTAAACTATCAAAACATGTCGGACAATGTTGTAACCAAAAAACAAACAAAAGTGTACATACCTTTTGTAGTCCACAAGCTGGCAAAGGCCTTATTCGCTTGTAGACGTTCTATTTCGACTCCTAGGCTTTTGGCCAATCGACAATCGAACAGCAGTGTTTTGATGAACTCGTACATGCCCGACAATGGAAGCAAATGTACCAAGTCAAACGCTACTGAAATACAGTATATATAGATGGACAAGGCAAAAAATAAAGGACGTGTAGGAAATATGTAGGGAATAAATTCTTTCTCATTATGCGTAAGTTACGAGACTAAATTTTGCTTGCAGACTGTACATGATACTTGAACGATAAAATTCTATAGGTTCTTAATCAATAAAACAATAACAACAAACTAAACTAACTGCTAAACTCAGTTCCTATCTCAGACGCAACAAAATTGCTCTCATACATTATACTTGTAACTTTCACTACCGTATTTATCTGGTATGCCTGTACCAGCACCTGAGGCTTTATTGTTGATATTCAAGTTATTCATCCTTTGACACACTGTAGAATCTGTTTCTTTCAATACTTTCTTTCAGCTTAGCGTAAGACAAAGACAAGTGACAGAATAGATTGGAGATATTTAATTTGGGCTATATATTTGCGCATTAGGGGAGGGGGAGGGTAAAATATTTGGACTGTGTGAAAATAGAAACAATTCTGACGTGATAATATATAGAATAATTGAATCTTTACACATTTTGCTTGCAAACCCGCTATACTTTATCCCCTCCCCCTAATGTGCAAATATAGAGCCCAAATTTGTTTCTATAGTATTATAATTTTATCGTACTTAGGTATACTTCATTAGGATTAACCTAAATGTACTTCTTGAATGTCGGCGGTATAAAAGAAAAGTACCAAAATTCCTTAGGAACTATCTTAAATTTTTCTTCGCAATATAAATCTTCTTTACATTCCAAATAGTCACACACTTTTCAATTCTTATTTAGATCGTTTTTTGTAACTTTGTCATGGTTTAGCAAATTCTCAATATGCTCTGCCCATATCTATTTGGTAAAAACTCCTATATACTCTATTATCTTGTATCAATCCTGCTTTTCTTTGGTTTCAGCAGCATAAGCAATATGATAGGCTATTTTACCATCATTTGGGTACTATTTTAAGTTATCGGTTATGTGATGATCAAATACTGCATTGGTTATAACTAGATTGTTATACCTACAAAATTGCAGCAAGGTATCACCATTTCTGTCTTATTTCCTACGCCCATGGGCGCCCATATGGGGGGGGGGCTCCTGCCCCCCCCCCTGGCTGAATGATGCTGCCTCATTTTTATATTTTGTTCTGAGATTTCTATTATATAGTATTAAAAGTGCCAATTAGACGGGGTTCGCCCCCCTTGGAATTCAGCTTATGGGCGCCCATGCCTACGCCAAATACATCTAGGCTTGAACAATATTTATTCGTATTACTACTGGGTTGGGGATTAAAATACCCCACTAAAAAGTATCTTATGTTCACATGAGATCCTCTCTATTTGTTCCTGTAGCTCTAAGTGTAGCTTATCTGTGTCATTACTCTCTTCGCCAGTTGGTTCTCAGGGAGCTTATGCTACTAACGTATGATCAACCACTAACGAAAAAACTTCTGATATATACTTGACTAATGTCCTTGAGTTACGTTGGGGCCATCTCCTTTACGCTGGATCGGTTTCTTATACATTAATTGGTTGTGAGCTTGCTGGAGAAAGTATTGGAGGTCACCACTGAAGTGTTCTTGCCATATCTTCCTAGGTCTTCGAGGTTGGCAGCTACCATGGACCCTTCCTCCGAAGATAACTTTTGGCAGGCATGAAATTTCCATCGTTGTATGCGACCAAGTAACCTAAGTTACTTTAACTGCGCTTTCTGTAGAATTGTAGTTTCCCGCTTCAGTTGCCCTCGAATGTCTTTATTGGAGATTCTGTCTAGATGTGTCACACCAGCTATACGACGGAGACATTTCGTATCAAAGGCTAAAATTTATCGTTCGTCCTCGACTTTTAATTTTCGAAGCTTCAATTGCATTCATAAGTACTTATTTTTGAAGAGGGGAGTGTCCTTTTTAGGTCTGCACTTCTCAGGGAAAGTCATCACTTTATGTCATTGAAATAGTTATTGCAAGACGATAGTAGACTTCCTTGGTACACAAACTTTTGTTTTATCTGGCTAATTCACATGCCAAAGCTGTGTTGCAGATTCAAGTTCGGTGTCTTGGACCTAAATGCTGGATTCGATTTCTTCTAGTTTGTTGAGATAGTCGGCATAAGCTCATGTGTCGATGTTAATACTGTTAATTATCACTCCTACATGGTTCTTGAGCAAGGATAGTATGGTTATAAAAGGAGGTTGAAAAGCTATAGGGAATGAATGTAGCCTAGCAGCCCGCCAGAATATATCGCAAACTCTTCTTTTTTGCCTTCTGGGATCTGAAGATAGCTACAGTATTTGTCTTACTTGTTTTTCAATCTGTTCCCTATATTTTCTTGAGCACCTTAGAGTGCCAGTATATGCCACAATAAACCTCACAATACTAGGTCAAATGCCTGGTTGAAATTATCAAGTAGCAGGCGGTTTTCTCTTTTGAATATTCGTATTCAGTTTGTGTATTGAATATTCGTATTCAATTGAATATTCGTATTCAATATCTCTTATTCAGTTTATAAAAAACATTTTTATGATTTAACCTAGGTAAATTGTAAGGCTTATGAGGCAAGAGTTTTTGCATTAATATTTAGGCCCTGCAATAATTGCTTTAATCCATGTGTTTGGGAAATGACCTATCAACCACACGCCAAACTCTGCTTTATATAGTATATCCTCGAGCAGAGGGGATCTAACTTTGAACAGTTCGGCCAGGATACTCAGGACCAAGAGTTTATTGTTTTTTAGACTGTGAATTGCCTCTTTTACCTTACTTTGTAAACGTCGGGGATTAGGGTCACATTTTGGCTTGGAAAAGCCTTACATCTCAAGAGGGATGCATTGAAATAGCAGATTCAATGCCTGTTTGAAGGGCCTTTTCTGTCTTTCCTTATCAGCCTTGCTGTCACTCAGGAGACTACTTGCCTAAACCTGGAAGTTAGTCTTAGCGGATGGTTTTTTTTTGTGGAGGGTTTTATGACTGTTCAATGTATCCTGTGGCTGTTTCCTGATTTAACGCCATTCTCGCAGGATTTATATTTCTCACGTATCTAGTCTCTGAGGCAGGATTGCTACGGGTATTATCAAGGTGCTACTTCTATTACTTTTTGATGAAATAACACTTTCTTAATATTTTCTGTAAAAGTGGTACCTTTTCAACAAGGCTGTATCCAGGGGGGGGGGGGGG
>JAQQPU010001170.1:0-18785 GCA_029168905.1 Artemia sp. Kazakhstan ARC1039 | reverse complement strand
GAACTTGAGTGTGGTCGCTATAATAGACAAGTACCATAAGATGAAACCAAAGAGGATAACTTAACCAACTCTATACATTAGATAATTAATTAAAATATATCTGCGTAGTATTTTATCTCACTGAGACTAAGCTAATTATCTCTGAATGCAGACGCAGAAATTGGTTTTACTCAGATCAAGAACTAGAGTGTGGTTGCTATAATAGACAATTACCATAAGATGAAACCAAAGAGGATCAGTTAACCAACTCTATACATTAAATAATTAATTAAAACATATCTACATAGTATTTTATCTCACTGAGACTAAGCTAATTATTTCTGAATGCAGATGCAGAAATGGTTTTAGTCAAAAGGAGAGGTTTTCGACCAAAAGTACACCTAGATACCTGGCAAAACCAATTTCTGGTTGCCGAATTGTTCCTGGAGAAGTCGTGATTTCAGTTATTTCTGGATGAATAGTTCCGATCCTCGAAAAGAAGAGAACACACGGTTTGTCGACATTAATTACAAGTCGATTTGCGTCCATCCATGCGTAAGTTTCCTCCAACATGATTTGTCATTTACTCAGGAGTACTGACATGCTAGTATCACAGGAGGCCATTGTAGTGTCATCTGCAAATGCCACTAGTTCATCAGAGTCACTGTCATCATTGGAAGTGTCTTCACCACAGCATAGTTTGCAGCACCTTGAAGTTCTGAAATTTGGGTTTAGGACGTGACTTAGGTCATTCACGTGAACTAAAAATAACAGTGGGCCCAGGATGGATCTTTGCAGCACTCCAAAATTAACCATGATATCGTTCAGCGGATCTTCTCCTATGTAGATGTGCCGGTTGCTAAGAGGAGAGGCATTCTAGTGCCTCTCCTCTAGTTCCGATGTAATTTAATTTACTTAGTAAAATTCGATGATCCATACTGTCAAATGCTTTTTTAATTTCAAGCAAGATAGCAGCTGGCACAAGTCCCAGGTCAAGTGCTTTGTTCAAAAATAAGCTCAGTAACGTCAGCGCATCTTCTGTTTAATCTCCTGGTCTGAATCAGAATTGCCGTTGATTCAGAAATCCCTTCACTTTGAGAAAAGAGTAAAGTTGGTTCTTCATTGGCTTTTCGAAGACTTTGGAAAAAACTGAGAGGATTGAGATGGGTTGAAAGTTGAACGGGTTGTCTTGAGGGCCCCCTTTATGGAGTGGGACAAATCGTGCTTTCTTCAGGAGGGATGAAAATACCCCGTCTGTAAAGAGAGGCTTATCAACTGTGTTAACGGTTTCAGTAAGGCTGAAAACACTGCTTTCAACACTTTTGTTTGAATGAAGTTGAAACCAGACGCAGATTTACCTTTCAAAGTTTTAATTATCATTGAGACCTCCGTGGAAGTTACAGGAAGGATTGCCGTTGACTTGACACACGCTGGGCCCAAGAAATCCTTGTAGGATTATGCTGGGATTGTTGCAGTCTTCGCTGTTTTCTCTCCAATACTGCTGAAAAAGGTACAAAGTGCTTTTGCAACTTCCGATTGTTCAGTCAGGGATTTCTCATCAACAGTACTTTTTGTTGGTAGGTCTGGTTTCTGGTCGTTGGGTCTCAGCACTGTATTGATGGTCTTCCACGCTTTCCTTCCATCCTTACCACTTTCAACTAGTTTCTTATTAAAGTAGTCTCTTTTGACTTTGCTTAAAATTGACTGTAGGCACTTCTTGTAAGATTCACAGATTTCCAGGCTAGCTATACTCAGCTCGTTGCGGTATTGGGTCCATAGATTTTGCTTGTTGTTTATGCGTCTCAGTAAACTTTCAGTAACCCACGGGCATATTGGTGCATTTTTTCTTCCACGGTTAGCTGTTCCTTAAAACAATGCTTCTTGTATAGAGTTGTAAATATATCAGGGAATTCTTCGAAAAGTTTATTTACATCTCCTTTTCCCATAGCACTATTCCATTTCGTTTTCTCCAGTTCACCATTTAGTGACCTTATATTTTCTTCACCTAGGTTAAGAATTGGCGCATTGTATTTAATTTTCTCTCTGGAGTTTATTCTCTGTCTGGAGTTTCAAAACCAACTTTAGCAGCTCGTCCATACGGCGGTTGAAGTGTTCTTTTGTCACTGACATATTAATAACAATTAATGCCGCTTTGCCTTTTCAGCAAAGCTAAAAAGCCATAGATTGAAACTTACACGCAAGGACCCATTTTTGTAATAAAACTAAGGCCTGCTTTCGTCAAATGCAGCTTTTCTAAAAAAAAAAAAAAAACAGCTTTTCTTAATACTTTAATATAGCTAATCCTTTTAGTTTTGTATAGCGTCTCTGTTTGGCTAATGCACATTCATTTTACTCGGCAAGACAAACCTCTGTGCATGAATGCTCGCAGTTAACTGAATTAATTGTTTTACCAACCGTGATGCCAGGTATATGAATACCCATATCAAGTAGGCCAGAAACAGTTTGTTTTTCAAAGAGAAACATGTTGGTATCGAACAATTTGTCGCTTTTTCAAATTTTTTGTTTTTAGGACTGTAGCACCTATAGTCTTACCTACTGAGTAACCTTCTCAGCAGGGGCCTTCCCCAGGCCACTCGGTATATCCCCAGGTGGAAAATAGAGGAATACCCTACAAATATGCTGGGTACCTCCATTGAATAGGAGGCTTGAACCAAGGGGGACCTAGCTCCTGGGGGTCCATAATGGAAACCGGATTACCCTTACTCGGGGGTCACAGATACAGGTAGAGGAGGAAGAAGCCCCCTCTGATGCAGACTGATCTGGACCCACCAGAGTGTGGACACGTCCCTTCAGCTGCAAAATATCCCCCAGCAATGGCTTAAATTGCATGTTACTGCAGGATATCATCATTGGAGAATCATCTGTAGGGAGAGAACTGCAAAAGAGCAGATAACCTGGAAACGGACAACGAGCCCTACAAGTTGACGTAGAAGAGTAGCTTACCGCTGTCATCTATTCAGCCTAGAAACCTCTTTTAACGTATTGATGAATTTGAAAAAACGATTAATTATGAAAGCCAATGCTATCGCGTCCGGGATACCTGACTAAGACCATACGCTAAGACCTACCGCGTCCGGGGAAACTGAAGATGTGACGACCGTGATTTCCGTGAATATGACAAGTCCAACCCTGGATGCCATTGTATTACCAAAAGTAACCCTGTCAATTGGTACCCTCAATACCAGAATTTTTGCTAAACATGGAAAAATAGACTTACTTCTGAAACAGATAAGCCGGTACATATGGGTCTTTAATTGTTTATCTGAAGCGCACCTCCTATTCACTTATGAAGCAAAACATGGTGACACCACCCTTATTCTCTCTGGACTTAATTATGAAAATATCGACAGAGAGTCAGCCTTCTTCTGTCCAGGAGGGCTAGAAAGTCTCTGATTTTTGCAACCCCATATCCGAACGGCTTATTATGACCTGGCTGGAAGGATCGTCCGTCAATATACAGTAATACAAGTTTATGCCCCTGACTCCAATAGAGACGACGAGGAGTCTGAAACTTTCTATCTCCATCTTCAAAGTCTAGTCGATTCTGTCTTAAAAAAGAATTTACCGTTTGTCACTGGTCACTCTAATGCCATTCCTGGCAAGGACCACGTAGGCTATGAAGATATGATGGGCAAGTTTGGCGACGGCCAACTAAACAAAAGAGGTGAACACCTAATTGAATTCTGCCGAGATAGCGCTTTAATCATCACGAACACACTTTTCAAGGACAGAACCGACGTAAAACTACTTGGAGTTCCCCTGATGAAAAAGTCCAAATTTCATTGACTATATCCTCATGTCTAGACGTTGGAAATCGTCTGTCACTGATTTGGTCACACTAGCTGGTGATGACGTTGAAAGTTACCACTCCCTTGTAATGTTTAGCTTCAGAAGGAGGCTCAAAACAGCCTCAAAACTGTCTAGGGCTCCCCAAGTCCCCAGATATCAAGAAGATATCCTGAATGGCAAAGCAACTTTAACAGCCAACATAGCTACCCTATCTGAAAAGATTTTGGAGCTCTCTTCAAACTCCACACTACCTCTGCATAAGAGTCTAAATTGTTCGTCATATCGCTGTTTCCATATTAGGTTTTCAGAAAGATAACCAAAAGCCCTCGATCACAGAAGAGAGCGTCCATCTCTGTGACGAAAAGTGCAACGTCACCAACAAGCTTGACAGAGAAAGCAGAGACCGATAAAAGCAACTCAAAAAACCTGTAGAGAAGGAAATACGCTGTGCTCACTCCAACTTTGTAAAAGAAAAAAGTAAGCAGTGTGAAACGGCTTTTAAGAAAGGAAACTCGTACTTCATGTACAGAAGAGTAAGGGAAATGGCTAAAAAGAAAAACCTTATGTCTTTCTACCTTCTTGACAAACACGGCAACCATATACAATACGGGAAACATATACAGATATTTGAAGACCAATAAAGCTGCTGGCCCTGATAGAATACAGCCGGGACTTCTGAAAGTCAATGGTTAACCCCTCATTGATCTTTATCATAAAACCACCATAGCTACCTGGGAAGGTGGTCACTTCCTTATACCATGATTCGAAGCAATGATAGTCCCTTTTCGTAAGAAAGGCTCAAAACCAGTCTGTGAAAACAAACTACCCTTCAGTCTGACGAGCCATGCTGCTAAAATCATTACAAAAGTCATGCTAGGGACATCCGAGCAATATAATCAGCAGTCATTCGTGGATACGAAGCAAGTTTTAAACCAAATAGGTCAACAGTCGATTAGATTTTCACAGCCCGTCAGATCATGGACAAATATCTTGAACGACACTGCAGTATCTACTAGCTCTTCATAGATTTCAAACAGACCTTTGACCTCATTTAGATAGGAGGCCTATGGCACATTTTTTTTTTACACTTTGGAATTCCACATAATTTGGTCTCCCTAAGGGACATGGAGAACAACATTCAGAAGCCGTGTTTTGACTGGAAAAGGCCTTACCAAAAGTTTTGCAAGATCAACTGGTCTTCTACAAGGTTGCTTGCTATCGCCAAAGATCTTCAATTTCTTTTTACGGTAGTCCTTTCAGTAGCTGATAGCCCATCCGGTACCCTAATAATAGGGTAAACGATAAACTAATTTGCCCATGTCGGTGATATAGCCCTAATTTCAAAGTCCCTTCACGGTCTTCAATTCTGGACTAGCATAATCCATACGGCAATCAACCTCTTTGGGAGGATCATTAACACCTCGAGAACGATGGCAGGGATTGCTCACGTACACCTGATTTTCAGGTAAACTCCAGCATCGAGCTTGAACATGATAATATAGAGTGGTTCGTTGAATTTACCTACCTTGGTAGCTTAATACTTCCGACAATAACCGCTCCAATGATATCAAGAGAAGTCTGGCATTTGCGAATTCCAACTTTAAAAATCGGATGCCTATCTGAAGGAACAAGAAATTAAAGTGAGAGCAAGGTATTGAGGAAAGGGACTGATTCATATACAGAATAATTTTGTTCGTTTTGAGTTTTAATGTTGCTCCTTGTTCTCAGTTGAAAAAAATTGTTGTTTTTTTTAATTTAATTTCTGGTCGTTTTTCAAATAATGCCAGTAAATCTGGCTCACTTTCCATGAAAACATCCCTCCTTTTACGGGATATTCCTCCAGGGAAAGTTTCTCCCACGTGAAATTCACCACCAACTCCCGCTTAAATTCCATCCAAACAATTCCATCCTCACTGAAAATACCCCCTTCTTAAAATTTACTGCCGACGATTAAGCCTGAAAAATTCTCCCTACTATGCTTTCATTTGAAAATGTTATCGTTTTTCCGATTCCACCTGAAATCCCCCCATCGGTGGTAATTTTTCCCAGAAAATCCAATCACGCTGAAAATTCTCCCTGGGCAATTCCCCGGGAATATCTCCACATGCAAAATTCAGTTGGCAAAGAGAAAGTAAGAAAAATAAAAATAAATTCGTTTAGTAATTCTGTCAAATACCCCCTGTGCAAAATTCCCCTGGAAATTTTACTCCTTAAATTTTCTTTCCCCACGGAAAATTATACCCATGGAAACCCACGCAAGGCAAAAAGTCCCCTCCGCGAAAAGTTTCTGTATACTTCCAGACATTGAATTAAATACTTGAATTAAATCAAAATGCTTGAATTAAAATCAAGTATTTTGCAGTAGGCATGAAGACATGGCTAATTGTAGAAAAAAAGCCAAGACAGATAGTCCGAATAATTGAGAGGCAAATCTATCATAAATCCTTTTTAGGATTGTATAAAAATGATGTAATTTCATTTGTTGATAGATAAGTGTATCTGTAATCCATCCATGGGTCCTTCCTAGGGCAGAACTAAGGTAGATAGTCATAGAATTAAGGGATGAAAGATTGGATTGATTTTGGGTTGCCGCTTGACGGACAATGTCCACTGGACTTGTCCGTCACTCAAAAAAAAAAGAAAAAAAAGGACGGCCTAAAAACTATAGCTGAGAAAATCATATACCATACATACCACATAGGACAAGGATACTCAAGGATTGAACGTAAAAAAATAAGCGAAAAATCCTTAAATAGCGTGACTTATGACACTAAAACTTCTAAAGGAGTTTAAGGATGTAATTATAAGTTAATTTAAGCTAATCCTTTGCTGGCCAAACATGTTTTCTTAATTTTAACTAGATTTTGATTTGACCCCTGTCTCTAGTTACTCTCTAAAATAATTCCCCTTATGGTAAAAGGTTTTTTTGAATTCTACGCTAATATATTATTTTCAAAACTTGAATAAAATCTTTACTCTGAAAAACCCTTTTTATATTGTCATTGAAAACATTGAAAAGTGGCAAATCTGTCCCCTGTAGATATTGAAAATTATGTCTTCTAGTCCCTCCTTTGTTTTTGTATATTGACATCACATCAATACATTTGAGAAGGGATTAGCAGCATTTAGCCCAAATTGTATATTTCCCATAATTGATCCGTTTCTTTATTTCGTCACCGTTGATTCAATTTACGAGCATTAGGTTGAAACATTAGTGAATCATGGTAGCATGCTTGGAAAACATATTATTTAGTTTACATAGTTTCACATTGGAAGGGGGAGGGGTGGGGGTAAAATGAAATGACGTACCTTTAGGAATGATGTGAGTATTTTATAGAGTTTATTTTCGCAATTTCGGTACTTATGCATTAGCTGCAACCCACACGATGTGCTGTATAGGGAAATGCTAAAGGAATCTAGTCAAACGGGTATATGTCAATAGAGAATTGGATTGCAGATCGTGGTTTGCCATTCTGTTTACCATATTTAAACTATTTTTGGGGGGGTTTAGGGGGGAAAGGTACATAGGTTAGGTTAGGTTACGTATTTAATATATACTATGCTTTAACTCCACCCCCCCCCCCGTGCAAGTATATAGCCCAAATTTGTTTCTAAACTATTATATTTTTATCATATTTTGTTTTGTTTCATTAGTATTAACCGAACTTCCCTTCGCGAGTGGGTTGCAGCTAATGCATAAGTACCGCAATTTCCTTCTCAATAGCCTCAATTTAATTGTAAGGAGTGACTCAGCCCAAATATAAACAAAACGCTAAGGAAAGAAATATGTATAACAATTAACACATCAAAGAATTGGCTTTTCATGTTGATTAATTAAAAAAAACTTTTTCCACAAATTAAGTTTTTCAAAGAAAATTAAAGAACTCCATTAAACCAAAAATGAGCAAAAATAAAATAAAATAATCTACCAAGCGTGAAACTACCACAAACCAAATGAAACCCAAAACGAACCGAAATGACAATAAATAATCGAGTCAAACTCAAAACGAGCAGAAATTAACGTGAGTTGGGCTCAAAACCCCTACGCTTTCCCAAGGCCAGAACATAATTTGCACTTAACTGAAAAAATATAAATGTTTTTTACTTTTATAACTTTAATAAATCAGATAATATTAACATTTTGATTACTAAATATCAGTATATGCATAATAAACTGACAATGCACATTCATTTGTATTTTTTTTTCAGTGAAGTGCAAATTATGTTCTGGCCTTGGGAAGGCATAGGGGTTTTGACTCTAATATAATTGGCTTTGCTTTGGACAATGCCAATGTAATGCTAGGCAAACGGAACGGCCTGGCCAAATTAAATTAAAAATGATTTACCCTGGCTTGCCATAATTTGTTGTTTGTTATTCGCTCTCGCATTATTCTTCTGCCACCTGCAAAAATTTCCATATACCATTGTGCAATTCAGTCAAGACGTTTATAATTATATTTCACGAAGTGCAAAGCGACAAGCAAAGGCCTACAAACCACGGAGGAAGGGATTTTCTAAAGGAACAGTTTCTCATTGGGATGGAAATTTCCAGGGGCGAACTTTCCAGGAAAATTTTACATGCGGCATATTGTCAAAATTTGTATACAAAATTCGTTTTATCTGTATTACTTTCTCGCTGGCGACCCTATTTTACATTAGGAGATTCTTTGGGGGAGCTGTCCAGAGAAATTTTCAGCAGAGTTGGAATTCTTTTGGGAATTTTTACGTGAAGAAATTCACGTATTTTACGTGGAGAAATTCTCCGTAGGGGAATTATCACCAGGAGAAATTCTCCATGGGAAAATTTTTTGCGGGAGAAATCTTTCCATTGGGGAGGGGGGAGGGTATTTCTGCATCTTATTTGTTTCACTTCTCTACATTTTCTGTGAGTTTTGTTTAAACAAGACGAATGAAGACCAATTTAATGGTTTACTTTTATTTTATTTGTGTTAGAACAAAGTGTAAGTCAAAATTGCTCGGAAAAAAGTGAAAAATTGTACCGGAATCAGCTTGATTTTTGAGAATGCATGAATAAGATTAGATTAAAAGATATTTTTCAAAACATAGAGTTAACAAGCCCCTCCCCCTTCTAAGTTGCACTCCTTGTAGTGAAATAAAGGTACCTGGCCTTTAGAGGGATTTTCATATCAGGAGTTACGTTTTAACAATTTGAACTTTACAAAACTTTTCGGTCCGGTGCCAAACCTGAGAATAACACAACTCCAAAATAAATTAGGGCTGCATCTCTTTCAGAAGATTTGAGATATTTTGTTTGGTGCCAGCACCACTATTTATGCTGTTTATTGTAGGTCAGGGTATCGACCAACAATCAATTCAGCAATTCAAAAATTGTGATATTTCTTTTTTTTGTCAATATTGTAAAAAAATCATAAACACTTTATATACCTTTTCATCCAATAAAATTCTACAAACGGTATATTGTAACAAATTTCTCTGTTTATATCTAAAAGTAATTTAAAAATAACACCTAGTTTATGCCGTATTGTGCAAAATATTTTCTTCTTAATAACTTTTAGAGTAAAAATTGAAAATTATCAAATGAGATTGTATTGTTCAAGTTTTTCTTTTAAATTTTGAATATTTGAACTGTTTGGGAATGCCTTTTTTTCGGTAGGCCAATGCCAATGAGAGAACACTTGACAATTAAAATTTTCTTTATTAAGTAAAACCATAAAACGATGTCAGAGGATTTTGAAACGTCTCAGAATTATATGAAACTATTGACCGGCCTTCTTTAGACTTGTACGAATCGTCCAGAAGGACGATTTTATAGCCCCAGATGTATTTATGCATAAATAGTTTCTTGAAAACGGCTCCACATCTTTCTTTTTTTTTGAAAAACGGCACCTTGGGATTTTCTGGCATGAAAAGACCATCTAGAGGGGTAAGAACGTATCGAAGATTTTTCTACGAGGGAGGGGGGAGGGAAGGGTAAAAAAAACTTTAAAAACAAACCAAAAATGTGTTTATATTTATTCTTGTTACATTTGTAGGAGTGGAACAAACATTTCAGGTGGAAGCTTAAACCCCCTAACCCTGCCCCCTGGATATGGCCTTGTATATAGGTCACGAGTTTAAAATAATCGCTATGATGCTTTATTTTGGAAAAGAATTCATATCAGTAACATCATGTTTATGAGCACATTTAAAAAGCATAAATTACGTATCCCCCTCCCCCTCAGGAGTGATCGTATTGTTTGCAGTAGAATATGACGCATACAAAAAAAAAAATTAAAGATGACAAATGACCCTGAACAGCTAAAGGAAAAAGCATGGAACAAGAAACAGTAAAAGTCGCATTGGAAGTACAAACGAAAGTGTTTCGTGCACAACGAAATTCGTAGTTAGAAGACAAAGCAAAACTACCTCGAAAGAAGCAACGTCTTAGTTTAGCTTTTCTTACTCTTTGAAGGATAAAGAGGAAAGAGGAGTTGATTTTTAGCGCCTGAAACGTGCAAAGCTACACAAGATTACCAATAAATCCAACCAGCTAGAGAGAAAGGCAAAGAACGAGAAACATCAAAAATAACATTTAATTTCAAACAAAAATGTGACTCAAAACTAAATATTAATACGATAATTTTGCTATTAAGTATATTATGATATTAATTCCAGAAGTTACAATGGAATAAGGAACGTGTTATTTTAGCATCGGCAAATGATAAACACGAAGGAAAAATAAGAAGTGACCCGGCTAAATGGTAACCGAAACTCTAAAAACTGAATTTTGATATCAATAAATTTACATCAAAAGAATTGGATTATTATGCTGATCTAAATATATAAGTCTTATTAAGTTTAGTTTTACCCATCAAAGATTATGAGTCTGAGAAAATTTGCCTTATTTTCGAAAAAGGGGAAATACCCTCTGAAAGTCAGAATCTAGACAAAAATCTTAACCATGAGGTTCGGCGTATCAAAGAACCCTAATGTAGAGGTTTCAAGGTTCTATCTGAAATGTTGCATTTTGTGTTTTTTGTCAGACGAAAGATCACGTATGCGTATTTATTTATTATTATTTTTTTTTTTGTTCCCAGGGGTGGTCGTATCGACCCAGTGATCCAGGAAATCAGTAACTCCTCCTCGGTCACCATGGGTTCACTTTGTTTTGCTGTTTTGGGAATTAGTATTCCCTTGCAATAGATTTTATTGGTTGGATGAGTGGCTAAATAGTCTACTATTGAACCAAATTTTTGCATCGGCTATATAGGGCTGGATGGAGCAAAAATGTTTTTTACTTTTCTATTTTTTTTTTGCTTTGGACCGTGGTTCTGTCTTTGAAGGCTGATATTCGAATATTAAATGAAAAAGGAGGGGTAGAGGGATGTAGTGAAAAGTGTGCCCACCTTCTGGTTATTTGATCCCACATGAGAAGAATTGCCAGCTGCGATATAAAATAAAAACCTAGAAGAATTAATTCAGTGCGGAATCGTATTTCAATCACCAGCCTGAAGTAATAGCCCATCGCCCATCACCCTGGCCATTGCCCTATGTTCAGTGTTGCCAAGTTTTGAAGAAAACATCTTTTGCTGATCTCCCAATCTTTCAAACTGAGTGCAGTGTTGCCAAGTTCTGTCTCCTATAGCCTAAAGGACTATTAAAAATACTGTAACACAATTACTTCAGAGCAGAGGAGATTTTAAGGGATCAAATACAATTTTTAGGGATTAAACCATATCTGCTCGACTAGCAGCTCAATTTAAAGCCCTTTTTTCTCTGATTCATAATATATACGTCTTATTGCGTTTAAAAGTCTTGAATTCAATTTAGTTCCCAAATAAAGTTTTTCTATGAAATTCAGTATCCTTGTCTTACAAAAAAGCTTTCGATGGCATTTCTTTGGCTTATCATACCCTATACAGTGTTTTGACGAAATAAAAAAATAGCCTTAATTTTTATAAAATTCAATATTTTTTTTCATTACTACAACTCTTTGTGACTTTCTTATTTAACCAGGGCGACTTTCTTATCGCCATAGTCTTAAAATTCCATCTATGAGCTCAAAGAATGAGAAAAAGGTTCCTATTCTTGTCAAAACGTGGAGTGCTGTCATAAGAAAGACGAGACTTTTCAAATGAACTCTTACTCGCCACAAATTGGAGCACAATCACAATTGGCTCACAGCAAAGGAGATTCTAAGGGGTCAGACACTTTTTTTGGGACTAAACCAAATCTGCTTGACTATTAGCTCATTTTAAAGTCCTTTTTTCTCTGATTCTTAATATATACGTCTTACCGCGTTTAAAAGTCTTGAATTTAATTTAGTTCCCAAATAAAGTTTTTCTAAGAATGTCAAAATCCTTATCTTACAAAAAAGCGTTCGATGGCCTTGCTTTGGCTTACTATGCCCTATACAGTATTTTTTTAAAGTGAAAAACAATACCTCTTAGATTTGTCATAAAAATCAATATTTTATTCATTGCTGCAACTCTTTGTGACTTTCTTAGTTAACCAGGGCGATTTTCTTATCGCCCTAGTCTTAAAATTCCATCTGTAAGGTCAAAGAATGCGAAAAAGGTTCCTTTTCATGTCAAAACATGGATTGTTGTCATCAGACAGATGAGACATTTCAAATTAGCAGTCACTTGCCACAAATCGGAGCAAATACCAATTGGCTCACAGCGGAGGAGATTCTAAGGGGTTAGATACTATTGTTTGGGACTAAATCATATCTGCTTGACTAGTAACTCATTTTAAAGCCCTTTTTTCTCTGATTCATAATATATGCGTATTACCGTGTTTAAAAGCCTTGAATTCAATTTAGTTCACAAATAAAGTTTTTCTAAGAAATTCAAAATCCTTGTCTAAAAAAAAGCGCAAAATGGCCTTGCTTTGGCATATTATGCCCTATAAAATGCTTTTATTAAATGAAAAACAATGGCCCGTAGATTATTCATAAGATTATAGGGCATTATAGGGCAAAACTGTTTGTGACTTTCTTATTTAACCAGGGTGATTTTCTTATCGCCCTAATCTTAAAATTCCCTCTGTAAGATCAAAGAATGAGAAAAAGGTTCCTATTCTTGTCAAAACCTGGAGTGCTGTCATCAGACAGATGAGACATTTCAAATTAGCTGTCACTTGCCACAAATCGGAGCAAATCCCAATTGGCTCACAGCGGAGGAGATTCTAAGGGGTTAGACACTATTGTTTGGGACTAAACCATATCTGATTTAATAGTAACTCATTTTAAAGCCCTTTTTTCACTGATTCATAATATATGTGTATTACCGCGTTTAAAAGCCTTGAATTCAATTTAGTTCACAAATAAAGTTTTTCTAAGAAATTTAAAATCCTTGTCTCACAAAAAAGCGTAAAATGGCCTTGCTTTGGCATATTGTTCCCTATAAAATCTTTTTATTAAATGAAAAACAATGGCCCGTAGATTTTTCATAAAATTCAATATTTTCTTCATTGCTACAACTGTTTGTGACTTTCTTATTTAACCAGGGCGATTATCTTATCGTCCTAGTCTTAAAATTCCATCTGTAAGGTCAAAGAATGAGAAAAAGGTTCCTATTCTTGTCAAAACATGGAAAGCTATGACAAAATATATGAAACTGTAAAAATGAACCATTTTTTGATTATATCTAAGCATTGAGGAGGAGGGTGGGTTAGTTGAGCCGGAATTTTCGATTTTATGCTAAACTTTTTCCAAATATCATGGTCACTTTTTTGACATTATACCCCCCTCCCCATCTGCGGTCCCATATATAACTGTGCAAATACATTTCATCGTATTGTCGAATCTTGTGATGACATTCTTTCTTGTTACACTCTTTCGTGTTCTTTCATATTGTGAAGTAAGAATTTTATTGGTTGATTTTTTTTTTAATATATTCCTAGGGCTATATCCCGGACCATCAGGGGGGGGGTGTATTTTAAGGAAATAGGCCATGATATTTGGAAATAGTATAAAATAAATGATTTAATGGTACTGCTTGTGTGTTTAGCATGTTTTCTTCAGAAAAAGACAATCACTAAATATTTGGCTTTAAAAAACGACAACTAGACAAATGCCCATTTTTATGAAGAAGATAACAGTATAGGGTACCTGTATAGGGTAGGCTTATAGTTTACTTAAAATCTGATTCATAGGGACCACGCAGGCTGGACTGGGTCCTCAACTTCCTGAAAACGTAAATTTCTCGGCATTTCTTCATTAAATTATAGGTTTTTTATTACCCCCCTTAATTTTTTTAATTAAATCATTTCAAGTTCATTTTTATTAACTCACTGATCTGTTTGTTCCATCTTCCTTTTATTTCTTTGTCACACAATTTTTTTTTAATTTGTAAACTATTTTTCAACCACTTCCAAACGTTCAGTTACTTCCCACTTCTATCAGTATAGCACAGCGGTAAGAGCACATCCCGAGGCTGTGTTAACTTAGGTTGTAATCTTGGATGAGACATTATATTTTTTTAAATTGTAAAATTAAAATTTGAAAATATTGAATATAAGTGAAAATTCGGGGCAAAAAATCGATTCGTTTTTGCATAATTTGATCTTTTTATTTGTTTTCCTCAACTAATCGACTTTTTCCGTCTATGCATTTAAAACCTAGATAAATTTGGTGTTTATGTTATGTAAAACCCAATGCTTTTTGTGCCCCTCATGTTTGGTTATATTAATATATTCTTGAGACAAAAAATAATTCTCTACTTTTTAGTTAATTTTGAAAATGAGTTTAATTTTTTTTATTGTTTGACCTCCTCCCCTAAAAATTATTTGCAGGTGCCTGGACTTGTGAGACCCATCAAAACAGCCTTAGGATAAGATTCTCGGGGTTGAATTGTGTAAATTCTTCTTTTATTTCTTGCTTTCTTTTGGTAGGGAGTTACGATTCAAATTACAAACGGAAAAAGGCATTTTATGTAAAATAACTGCTGTTTCGTATAAAAATTGAAGACAACGATTGAAATATTTTTTGTTCGATAAAATAAAAACAAAACCAAAACTCTGTCACTCGGAATTGCTTAAATCTTCATGTTGGAAAGATGCAAATTTAAAGCTAGAGGAGGTAAGACTGAGCCAATTTAGAATATTAGACGGGAAGGGAAGATTTTTTACGCAGTGGAACGATAAACACATAAGTTATATCTTTAAAAAAAAGTGAAGATGGAGCATTTTAATAAAGTGTGTTCAGATGACAATGTTATTGTAGCATCGAATGCCGACAAGGAGAAGCATTTAAACTATGAAACAAGTACAAGTTGTAGCACTATTGGAATTGTATGCATGCATTGTCATGACAGTAAGGAATTAAATTTCTTTGAAGTACCAAAAAAACTCAACTCTTATGTTGGTGGATATGCAAGATTGAGATCTCCAGAGATGATTGCACTCAAAGAGAATGCCAACATAAAAAATAATCGTTGATGATAGAGGAAAACTCCTTGCTACTGTAGTAGGTAACAAATTACCTGCTGATACATCCTATCGTCAGCTTTCGGGTAATATCATTCAACGGAAGATCAAAAAAAGAAAGGTCTACTCTTCTACTAATATCATAAGCCATATCTTGTCTACGTGCCGATACTGTTACCTGTGTAAAAATAATGTGATAATAGACAGTGAAATTGCCAGAAAAAAAGGGTATTGGCAGAAAATATCACTATGGAATGTAAAGATGAATCAATGAAAAACAAAGTACCAGCAAACGTTACTGCCATTGATCAAACAGTCAATGAACCAAATAATACCAAAGACGAAAAGCATATTGAGCCTGTCGATGACACACCGGTAAAAATTGTGTATGACTCAAAATGGAATAATGATTATTCTACTGATTACAAACTAAGAGAAGACAATAGCTACAATATCAATAGAGAACATGGTGAAATATTTTATGGAACAGATTCAAAATGTCCAAAGTTGATCATTGATATTAATAATGTATCAAAATATATTTTTGTATTAATATTCTACATAGCATTATTTCATTAAAAATATATTATGCATTACATTGTTATGTGTTTATTATTTTTAGAGTAAGCTAGCATATCAAACATTTAGAATGTCTATTAAAACATCAGAGATTTAAGAAAAGGAATTTGCATACATCTATTGTCAGACACATGGGATAACATTGACAAAATATAGGTATCAGAATGAATAAATTCTTTATTAACATCAGTTGTTGGATATGTCATTATGGAAAAATTGTAAGTAAGTAAGTAACAAACTCTTTCTTGAATCCACCTCTTGGATACACAATACAGAAATTTAATTCAGGAAATTATGAAAAAAATTGAACAAATTCTTTATTAACATTCTTTATCGATTGAATTCCCTTCCATCAACATCCTTTGTCAGATAGATCGAATAAAATTTACAAAATGTAAATATCAGAGTGAATAAATGCTTTATCAACATCCTTTATCGGATATGTCAGATAAAATTAACAAAATCTAAGTATCAGAGTGATTAAAATATAAGTATCAGAGTGATTAAATTCCATATCAACATCCCTTTCTCGGATACATGGGATAAAATTTACTAAATCTAAGTATCAAAGTGAATAAATGCTTTATCAACATCATTTGTTGGGTATATCGGATAAAATTGAAAAAATCTAAGTATCCGATTGATTAAATTCTATATCAACATCCATTTCTCGAATACAACGAATATAATTGACAAAATCTAAATATCAGAGTGAATAAATACTTTATCAACATCCTTTATCGGATATGTCGGATAAAATTGACAAAATCCAAGTATCAGAGTGATTAAATTCCATATCAACATCGTTTTCTCAGATACATGGGATAAAATTGAAAAAATCTAAGTACCAGAAGGATTAAATTCTATATCAACATCCATTTTTCGAATACATGGGATAAAATTGACAAAAGCTAAGCGTCAGAGTGAATAATTTTTTTTTATTAACATCTTTTGTCAGATACAACGAATATAGTTGACAAAATCTAAGTATCAGAGTGAATAAATGCTATAGCAACATCCTTTGTCGGATATGTTGGATAAAATTGACAAAATCTTATTGTCAGAGTGAATAAATTTTTTATCAACACCTTTGGTCAAATACATCAAATATAATTGACAAAATCTAAGTATCAGAGTCAATAAATGCATCATCAACATCATTTGTCGGGTATATCGGATAAAATTGGCAAAATCTAAGTATCAGATTGATTAAATTCTATATCAACGTCCATTTCTCGAATACAACGAATATAATTGGAAAAATCTAAATATCAGAATGAATAAATACTTTATCAACATCCTTTATCGGATGTGTCTGATAAAATTAGCAAAATCTAAGGATCAGAGTGATTAAATGCCATGTCAACATCCCTTTCCTCAGATACATGGGATAAAATTGACAAAATCTAAGTGTCAGAGTGAATAATTTTTTTTATCAACATCTTTTGTCAAATACATCAAATATAATTGACAAAATCTAAGTATCAGAGTGATTAAATGCTTTATCAGCATCTTTTGTCGGAAATCTCGGATAAAATCGAAGCATCAGAGTGATTAAATTATATATCAACATCCCTTTTCTCGGATATATGGGATAAAATTGACAAAATCTAAGTATCAGAGTGAATAATTTTTTTTTATCAGCATCTTTTGTCAGATACAACAAATATAATTGACAAAATCTAATTATCAGATTGATTAAATTCTATATCAGCATCCTTTAACGGATATGCTGGATAAAATTGACAAAAGTTAAGTGTCAGAGTGAATAAGTTTTCTTTATCAACATCTTTTGTCAAATACATCAAATATAATTGACAAAATCTAAGTATCAGAGTGAATAAATGCTTTATCAGCATCCTTTGTCGGATTTCTCGGATAAAATCTAAGTATCAGAGTGCTTAAAATCTATATCAACATCCCTTTCTTGGATACATGGGATAAAATTGACAAAATCTAAGTATCAGAGTGAATAATTTTTTTTTATCAACATCTTTTATCAGTTACAACAAATATAATTGACAAAATCTAAGTATTATGAAAAAATTGTATGTAAGTAAGTAACAAACTCTTTCTTGAATTCACCTCTTGGATACACAATACAGAAATTTAATTCAGGAAATTATGAAAAAAATTGAACAAATTCTATATTAACATTCTTTATCGATTGAATTTGCTTCCGTCAACATCCCTTTGTCACATATATCAAATAAAATTGACAAAATGTAAACATCAGAGTGAATAAATACTTTATCAACATCCTTTATCGGATATGTCGGATAAAATTGAGAAAATCTAAGTATCACAGTGATTAAAATCTAAGTATCGGAGTGATTAAATTCCATATCAACATCTCTTTCTCGGATACATGGGATAAAATTGACAAAATCATCAACATCTTTTGTCAAATACATCAAATATAATTGACAAAATCTAAGTATCAGAGTGACTAAATGCTTTATCAGCATCCTTTGTCGGATATCTCAGATAAAATCTAAGTATCAGAGTGATTAAATTCTATATCAACATCCCTTTCTTGGATACATGGGATAAAATTGACAAAATCTAAGTATCAGAGTGAATATTTTTTTTTATCAACATCTTTCATCAGTCACAACAAATATAGTTGACAATATCCAAGTATTGTGAAAAAATTGTAAATAAGTAAGTAACAAACTCTTTCTTGAATTCACCTCTTGGATACACAATACAGAAATTTAATTCAGGAAATTATGAAAAAAATTGAACAAATTCTTTATTAACATTCTTTATCGATTGAATTCCCCTCCATCTACATCCTTTTGTCAGATACATCGAATAAAATTGACAAAATGTAAATATCAGAGTGAATAAATACTTTATCAAAATCCTTTATCGGATATGTCAGATAAAATTGACAAAATCTAAGTATCACAATGATTAAAATCTAAGTATTGGAGTGATTAAGTTCTATATTAACATCCCTTTCTCGGATACATGGGATAAAATTGACAAAATCTAAGTATCAGAGTGAATAAATGCATTAT
>JAQQPU010001169.1:76395-87797 GCA_029168905.1 Artemia sp. Kazakhstan ARC1039 | reverse complement strand
AATTGGTGAATTATGTTGCTTTTGCAGTTTGTTTTTTTTTTGAACAGAAATACTAAAAAAAGAAATTTCAATGAGAATATAAAAAGAGTATTTTTTCAAAATCTAGGTGTGGTCAAAAATCCATTGCATGAATATGAGTTCAACAAGTTTTAACAATTCCATGTTTCTTATATGTTGTATTACGAATCCTTTCATTTAAAGCCTCGGCTAACTGTACTATTTTATCTTATATTTTTGACCACACTTTTTAGACTGGCTCATCTTATTAAAATGGCCGATCTTGAAATTGTTTTCAATCCTAATTGAGGTAGCAGACTACACAATCTTACTCTAAAATTAAATAAAAGGCAAGTTTTTTTTTATTGTTTTAAAAAATAGAGTTGTGAGAAAAAATCAAACTTTAGCGTAAAGAGCAAGGTGTTGAGGAGGGGACAACCCCTTTCATATACGGAATAATTTCTGTTTGTTTTAAGTTTTAATGTCGCTCCTTACTTTCATTAAAAACAAACTTGTATTTTTCTATTTAATTTCTGAAAGTTTTTGAATCAATACAGGTTTTGAATTTGGCTCACCGTACATGAATAATTAAAACGAAATCTGCATATTAATTTTACTTTTTTTGGTTAAATGGCTTTCTCGAAAGTTGTTTAATTTTATTTAAGAACGTCTTTATTATTATTAAATATACGTAACTTACGAACTAACTTACGTAAGGAACTTCTATATTCGTATATTTTTATTACGTATATTAGGGGGTTCGCCCTCTAGTCAATACCTCGCTCTTTACGCTAAAGTTCAAATTTTGTTCCAATTCTTTAAGAATGGCCCTTAATCACAAAGGCCGTTAATTAGAATAAATTGCTCTTATGAAATGACAAATAAAACTTTAGCGTAAAGAGCGAGGTATTGACTAGGGGGCGAACCCAATAATATACGGAATAATTTCTGTTCGTTTTAAGTTTTGATGTTGCTCCTTACTTTCAGTTGAAAAACTTGTTCTTTTTATTTAATTTCTGATTATTTTCTAAATAATGCTGGAAAATCTGGTGCCCCCTTCATAGCAATGTCCCTTCCCCCATGAAAACTTCCTCCGTGTAAAGATCCCTCCACGTAACCCCCGACACAACCCCCTCCCACTCCCCACACACACACTGCCAAAAAAATCCACCCCCCTGAAAACTTCTGTATACTTCCCAATAACCAATACCATATGTAAACATGGGGAAAAGTTCATCACTTGCAGCCCTTCCCCCGGGGACTCTAGAGGATTAAATCATCCTCAACGATATCGTTAGTATATTTTCGACCATGCTGAACAAAATGGCTATATGAAAATTTTGATCGGGTGACTTTGGGAAAAAAATGAGTGTGGGAGGTGGCCTATATACCTTCGATTTTTGTTCACTTAAAAAGGGAACTAAAACTTTTAATTTCCGTTCAAATGAGCCCTCCTGCGATATTCTAGGACCACTGGGTCGATACGATTACCCCTGGGAAAAAAAACCAAATAAACGCTCATCCGTGATCTTTCTTCCGGCAAAAAATACAAAACTCCACATTTTTGCAGATAGGAGCTTGAAACCTCTACAGTAGGGTTTTCTAATACACTGAATATGATGGTGTTATTATAAAAAAGTGCATATAATGATAATAATTAATAATAATAATTTATTTGAACCCTCTGTACATACAAAAAATGCACTTAGAGGAGTATGGAAAAAGAAATTTATAAACGCTTATAAGCACTATATAAATAAAATATAAACACTTATCCTCACAAACACAAAAAAAAAAAAAAAAAAAAAAAAAAAAAAAAAAAAAAAAAAAAAAAACCCACTACCAATGACTGACAAACGATTAATACATCCCAACGGACATACATCCCAATATCCATCTTATCACATATCTCAAAAAAACCGTAACGTTTGGAGATATAACTGTTACGAGATCAAATAGGAACACGAAGAAAATACCTACAAAATTTGAAAAAGACAGGCAGAATTTGTTGACGTTCAGACGTGGTAAAAAATTTCCATAATTGCACCAGAAAAATACATGGGGAACAAAAAAGAGTTATAAGGCTGACCAAGCGTTTTTTTTTGTCAAATTGACCTTTAACTCTAGAAAAGCGTCCATAGGACTTTCTCAACTTCTCTTTCAACATATTTATTGTTAATGACCTTATTGTTCGAACTGAGGTCCCGAATGCAAGTCCAAGGTACTTGAGTGAAGCAGTGGCAGAAATTGAATCAGGGCCAACCTGAATTTTTGAATCGGGAGGGGGATGACAACCAAAAACGAGAAATTCAGTTTTAGCAGAAGCGACTGACAGCCCGGTGTCAGACAACCCGGCATAAAGGCTGTTCACAGCAGCCTGCAGTGATTGTAAATTATCAGACAGCAGAAGAATGCCATCTGCGTATGAAAGGTGACTTGCGTCAATGGATGGCTCGATACGAAAATGCGGTATTCTGCGGATTGCGCAGCGGATGGCATTGTTAAATATTGCAGGATTCAACACTGAGCCCTGTTTTGCTCCAAGACGCACGGAAATTGGGTTGCTATAAAGGTTTTGCACGTGGACACGTATGGAATAGTTTTGGTACCATTGCAACAGGGAGGCACAAATGAATGGGTTTATCCCACTCCTCAAAAGTGCTAAAACAGCTTGGGAGAGTGGGATCGAATCAAATGCTTTAGAAATATCTATTGCACAAACATATAAAGGTTTCTTCATTCTCTCATACCTCTCCAAAATAGACACGAAAACTGCATGGGCATTCATAACACCAAGACCCTCACGAAAACCAAACTGATGATATCCATGGTCACACCTATTCGAAATCTTTAAAAGAAGAATCGTTTCAAATAATTTTGCAATAACTGAACAAACTGTAATTGGACGATAAGAGTCACAAGATTGAAGGTCCTTATTAATTTTTGGGACACGCGTCACAACGCCCTCACATGGTGCAGTCTGTACGAATTGCTGCGCAATACAAGCTTGGAAAAGTAGCGCCATATGCTCAACTAGTTTCGCAGTACCATAAATCAAATGTTCTGATTGGAGTCCGTCAGAACCAGGAGCTTTGCCTTTTTTAAGGAGACGAATTAGCGTAAGAACTGACGATGGCGTGATAGAAACAAGATTTCGGCTATGATCTAGTTGAGAAAAATGATGTAAGAGAATCTGCCGAAAAGCGGTGTCCAGTGGTGGGGGGCTATCAGAGAATAACGAGGAGAAGTGTTTTTCCCAGGAAGTTACATCAATAGGGTTAGAACGCGAAAATGACGATGGAGTGAACTTTGATACTTTGTTCCATAGTATCTGCGGATGATTTCGGATATCACGAGACAGAATAGATACTTGCCTTCTTTTGGAGACCTGTAAAGCTTTCCGGTACTCTGTTTTCGTCGATTTGAGGATCCTAAAACTTAAACCAGATCTGGGGCGATCACAATCCCCCCCCACATCTTAAGCCAAACCTTGTGACGGTTGTTTGCGAGTTCTAGCTCTTGGTCATCGCTCCAGCCCTTTTCCGTGTACCAATCCTAATTCTCTCAGATGGTACTGCCGCTGAGGCGGCTACTTTAATCGAATGAATAATCTCAGTAAGATAACAATCTAGATCAAGGCTGCCGCCATTCAGCGTTGTAGAAAGAAGGTGAAAAAGAATTTTTATTTTAGACAGCATAGAATCCAAAACACTTTGATATAGTGATATATCAATATTATTTCAATTCATCTTCCAAAACCACTGAGGCATTTTCCCCTTTTTTCGAGAATAAGGCAAATTTTTTCAGGCGTGTTACTTTTAATGGGTAAGACTAAACTTGGTGAAACAATATATATGAAATCAGCATAAAAATCTGATTATTTCGATGTATCTATTGGTACCAAATACCGTTTTTTAGAGTTTCGGTTACTATTGAGCCGGGTCGCTTCTTACTTACAGTTCGACCACGACCTGTTTAAAGGTGCACAGATGGAAAAAGGCTAAAAATGAAATTCTTGAAAGGAGTTGTGCATCTACCAGAGGGAAAATTCAACCTTTGGTAAGTCAATATTCAATCTTAACAGAAATTAAGTGAAGGAAAAAAAAACCTTGGCTGGTTAGTTTTGCATATGGAAGGAATTTGTCAGGGGGGTCAAGGGAAAACTATGGGGGATTGTCCATGGAAGGAACATTTCGGCATTCAGTCAGGGACTTGGCCAAAATAGCCCCTTACCACTCCCTATTCAGGTTTAGTCAAAGTTTGACTAGAAAAAACGAAGTTCTTCTCAAATTGTCTAAACCATTAATTTTAGGTTAGAAATCACTCTCAATTTTTTTTTTTATTTGGCACCTTCGTCCGTGGATTACCTTGAATTATTATGGTGGCTTTGTTCCTGATAACAATGACAAAAATCCATTAATAATACCTGCGTGGCCTTCACCAAAAGTATGATCAAAACTTGGTCCTGTACCGATATGACCAGATGGTGTTGAGAACTGTTGCCTCTCCCAGTCTATATTATGTCCAGTATCCTGAGTCCATGAGCAAAAATCAGTTTCAAAATCACATGATGTAGGAGCCGATTCATCAAGGACCGCTAATTAAAAAGTAAAATTAACTTCATTTTCTAAAATTCATAATTAATTAATTCATTTGTTTATAAATGGCCCACGCATACAAAAAGCACGCATACGCATACAAAACTCCAAGGATCAATAAAAAAGAAGAGATGGCAATAAACAGGATAAATCAATGAAAAAAAACAAGTCAGAAGATGGTGTGAGGGTATGCGTGTAGTTCAACCCTTGCTAAGTTCATCCCTTTTCGCCACAACCTATTTAACTCAATACTAGTTCAACTAAACCCTCATTAAACTCAAACCCCGTTTAACTTAACCCTGAAATAACTCAACCCCCATTCACCTAAACCGTATTCAACTCAACCCCTGTATATTCCAACCTCAATCGAGCTCAACCACTACTTAACTCAACCCCTTGCAACTCAGCTCCCATTCTATTCAACCCCCTGAAAATCAACCCCTGTTCAAATCAACCCTAATGCAACTGAATACCATTCAATTATATCGCATTCAGTAGATTTTCTATTGTTGACCCTATTTAAAAGAAGCAAGCTAATAAAACAAAAGTAGTAAAATTATTTTCTTATTTTATATTCTTTCAAAACATCGTAATCACTTTTATGAAAATGCGCCCACTCCACTGACGGTATCAGATATGGCCTGAGTAATATAATTCTCCGTTTTTTAAATTAAATAAAAAAAAACAAGTCTTTTTAAACTGAAAGTAAGGAACGACGTTAAAACTTAAAACGAACAGAAATTATTCCGTATATGAAAGGGGCTGGCCCCTCCTCAACGCCTCGCTCTTTACGCTATAGTTTTTTTTTTAATAGAGTTGTGAGAAAGTCAAACTTTAGCGTAAAGAGCGAGGCTTGAGGAGGGGCCAGCCCCTTTCATATACGGAATAATTTCTGTTCGTTTTAAGTTTTAGCGTCGCTCCTTACTTTCAATAAAAAAAAACTTGTTTTTTTTTATTTAATTTTTGACGTTTTTTCAATTAATGCAGGTTTTGATTTTGGCTCACCGTACATGAATAATCAAAACAAAATTTGCATATTAATTTTGCTTTTATTTTGTTAAATGGCTTTCTCGAAACTTGTTTAATTTTATTTATGAACGTTTTTATTAGTAATAAATATATGTAACTTACGAATTAACTTACGTAACGAACTTCTATATTCATATATCTTTAATACGTATATTAGGGGGTTCACCACCTAGTCAATACCTTGCTCTTTAATCTAAAGTTCGAATTTTGTTCCAATTCTTTAAAAATGACCGCTTAATCACAAAGGCCGTTAATTAGAATAAATAGCGCTTATGAAAGTATTAAAAAATCTTTGGCTTAAAGAGCGAGGTATTGACTAGGGGGTGAACCCAATCATATAGGCCTACGTAATATTTTCTGCTCGTTTTAAGTTTTGATATTGCTGCTTACTTTTAGTTGAAAAACTTGTTTTTTTTATTTAATTTCTGATCTTTTTTTAAATAATGCTGGGAAATCCCGCGTCCCCTTCATAGCAATGTCCCTTCCCCCATGAGAACTTCCTTCATGGAAAGATTCTCCCATATAACCCCCGACACCCTCCCCCACTACCAGAAAAAATCCCCCCTGAAAACGTCTGTGTACTTCCCAATAACCAATACTATATGTTAACATTAACTTTCAGGGGTTCATAACTTTCAGCCCTTCCCCCGAGGACTTCGGGGGATTAAGTCATTCTAAAAGACATAGTTATAATATTTTCGACCATGCTGAACAAAATGGATATCTCAAAATTTTGATCGGGTGACTTTGGGAAAAAAATTTCTCAGGCGCGTAACTTTGATGGGTTTTCTCAGGCGCGTAACTTTTGGTATTTGAAATCAGCATTCAAATCTGATTCTTTTGATGTATCTATTGATATCCAAATCCCGTTGTCTAGAGTTTCGGTTACCATTGAGCCGGGTCGCTCCTTACTTGCAGTCCGTTACCACCAAAGTATAAACACATACAACAAGTACTGACAAAACCTATCCTCTCCACACAAAAAAAGTGGCCGTTTGACCGCGTCTCCGGAGACGATTCCATACCTATGCGAACCTGGTGGATAATAGTCTAAGTTCCGTAGGTGATTATACTTGTTCCGTAAAGCTGTATTAAATTTAATTTATTGGCTCGGAGCGATTAAGTAGTACAGCACTTTGCGTTTAGAGGCGCTGAGGTACGCGGGGTTACTTTTGGAGAGTTTTGTCAGTACTTGTTACGGAGATGATTATACTTTGGTTACCACGAACTGTTTGATATCATGATACGTCAAGTCTTATTGTTTAACCGGTTTTGTCGAATTCTTGGCCCGATGAAAAGTGTTCCGCCAAGAGACTTGAATGCAATTGTTGGATATAAATATTATTCGAAATGATTTTAAAATGTTTATAACAATGATAGAAAACACAATAATCAGATTAATAGAAACATGCTGCAGTAATAAAGAAAGGATTTTATTATTTTAATGTTTTTTTTAGCTTTCTTTATACGCCTATACCTGGGACCATTAGGGGAGGGGTACATCGTCAGAAAACCAACTATTATATTTGGAAATAGTATAAAATAAGAAAGCCAGCGGTACTACTTTCATTTTATTAACATCTTTACTTTCAATGTGGTCAACCACAGTAAATTTAAACCCCATTCAACCACATTTAACCAGTTGCAGGAGTTTAATTGAATTGGGGTTTAGTTGGATGGGAGCTGAGCTACATGAGGGTTGAGTCTAATGGGTTGAGCTAAACAGGGTTGAGTCGGATGAGAGTTGAGTCAAATAGGATTGACTTAAATGACAGTTGACTTGTACAGGGGTTAATTTGAAAGAGGGTTGAGTTGAATGGGCGTTGAGCGTCATGGGGGCTGAGTGGAACGAGGGTTGGGTTAAACGGGGCTGAGTTACATTGTAACCAATGTGGGGTTACACATTTATTAGACATGCCTTTGAGTTTCCTATACCTCCTGTCTAACTTTGAAATTATATTGGGAACGCCCGAATTCCTAAAAAAAAACAGTTTTCACTCTAAGGTAGGGGATAAAGAAAGAAAATTAAAAAATTTAGAATAATTTATCAGGATTCTATTGAATTACTATTTTTAAGAATAAGCAGAGTAATCACAGAAAGTAGATCAAAAAGTTCATAGAAGTAGAATAAATATATAAACTAAGTATAAGTTAAAATCTACGTGTGATTTCAAGTAATTTCAGATAGAACTAAAGTGAAGATCGTATTGACTGGGGGTAACGTTTATTTGATAAAGTGATCTTGGGGAAGGGCTCACTTAATCGTAAATTAGAATTATAGTACTATTAAGGACCAAAAGAGATTGGCGAGGAGCCTGCCACTCGTTTAGTGGCAGTTCTGGCCTCTCTTCCGCCTGGGGAAAAACATTGATTAGTCCCCTTCCCTCCCTGTCTCACAAAAATGTTCAGGGCTAATTTAACAAAACTTGTATTTATTAACAAAACTTTCTTTCATTCAAAAATTTACTGCTGAAAGTTTTACTTTAGCCTCTGCAAAATTACTAATTATCTCGTTCCAATTGACTGACTTTAATTCTTCGCATTCTATGCTAATTAAATCTTTATCTTTTAGTCGCTCCTGGCCCATATTCGATCTGAGGTACGTCAACAATAATTTAAGTTTTACTAAACAACTACTCATTACTGGCCACCGACACTGTAACTGCTAATAATATTTGGAACTCCTATGTTAAACGCACTCTTTTATATAGTGCTAGTTTGGTTAATGCTAATGAAATAAAATAAAATAGGATGAATATATAATAGTTTAGAAACAAATTTTGGCTATATATTTGCACATTAGGGTGGTAGGGTAAAGCATAGCATATATTATTACGTAATCTAACCTAACCTAGGTACCTTACCCCCCCCCTAAACCCCAAAAAAACAACAGTTTAAATATAGTCCCCAGAGTGAGAGACCCCTGAATACTTATTTATAAAGCATCAGACCGCGGATTTTTCGTGATTGAATTCCATTGCAGTATATAAAAGAGTGTGTTTAACATAGGAGTACCTAATTTTTAATAGGCAATTTTTGCGTTTTCGACGACCTCTTCATCTCCGCATTGAACAGTTAATTCTAACACATCCATAGGTTTATAGAAATACAAACAGGTTTGAATATATTATCACAAAAGATATTTAAATTCGGTCTAATTACTTTAATTTTCAAGGAATGTCGATGAAGATATGCGAAAAATGTAAATTTCGGATTCAATATACTTATACTTACTGCCAACTGTGCCCTCTACTTTATTCTAATAAGAAAGAAATTTCAAAAATTTAAAAATGATTATAACCGTTAGATTATTTATTTGATTATTGATTTATTTTAGATTATTTATTTATTTGTGCCCGGTGCAAGTGCCCTCCCCCCTAAAATCACTTCTGTACTCCTTCAACATCTCATGTGCCCCTGGGCGCAACCGTTGCCCCAAATGGCATGGTTAAAAAATTTTCGGTATGTATTTACTTTAAAACGGTAGAAAGGTCCAAAGTGTTTTCCTCTGATTACGATATGATCTTCGCTACTCAAAAGATAGTGTTTTCAAACAGTTCGCGGTAACGAACTGTAAGTAAGGAGCGACCCGGCTCAATAGTAACCGAAACTCTAAAAAACGGGATTTTGATACCAATAGATACATAAAAAAATCAGATTTTTATGCTGATTTCAAGTATATTCGTTTCATCAAGTTTAGTCATACCCATCAAAAGTTACGCGCCTGAGAGAATTTGGCTGATTTTAGAAAAAAGGAGAAAATACCCCCTAAAAGTAATAGAACCTTAATGAAAATCCAACCATCATATTCAGCGTATAAGAGAACCCTACTGTAGAGGTTTCAAGAACTTATCTACAAAAATGTGGAATTTTGCATTTTTTGCCAGAAGAAAGATCACGGATGCGTGTTTATTTTTTTTTTTTTTGTTTTTTTTTTTGTTGTTTTTTTTTTCCCAGAGGTGATTTTATCGACCCAGTGGTCCTAGAATATCTTGGGATGGTTCATTGGAACTGAAATTAAAAGTTTTAGTGCCCTTTTTAAGTGACCAAGAAAATAGAGGGCAACTAGGCCCCTCCCACGCTCATTTTTTTCCCAAAGTCACCCGATCAAAATTTTGAGATAGTTATTTTGTTCAGCATGGTCGAAAATATGATAACTATGTCTTTTAGGATGACTTAATCCCCCGAAGTCCCCGGGGGGATGGCTGAAAGTTATGAACTTTACCCAATGTTAACATATAGTATTGGTTATTGGAAAGTATACAGACGTTTTCAGGGGGGATTTTTTCTGGTAGGTGGGGGGTGGAAGGGTGGGTCAGGGGTTATATGGGAGGATCTTTCCATGAAGGTTTTCATGGGGGAAGGGACATTGCTATGAAGGGGGCGGTGGATTTCCCATCATTATTAAAGAAAAAGATCAGAAATTAAATAAAAAAAAAGTTTTTCAACTGAAAGTAAGGAACAACGTCAAAACTTAAAACGAACAGAAAATATTACGTATATTATTGGGTTCACCCCCTAGTCAATACCTCGCTCTTTAAGCCAAAGATCTTTTAGTACTTTCATAAGAACTATTTATTCTAATTAACGGCCTTTGTGATTAAGAGGTTATTTTTATAAAATTGAAACAAAATTCGAACTTTAGCTTAAAGAGCAAGGTATTGACTAGGGGGCCAACCCCCTAATATACGTATTAAAAATCTATGAATATAGAAGTTCGTTACGTAAGTTAATTCGTAAGTTACGTATAGTTATTACAAATAAAAACGTATAAAATTAAACAAGTTTCGAGAAAGGCATTTAACCAAATAAAAGTAAAATTAATATGCAATTTTTTTTAATTATTCATGTACGGTGAGCCAAAATCAAAACCTGCATTAATTTAAAAACGTCCAAAAATTAAATAAAAAAAACATGTTTTTTTTAACTGAAAGTAAGGAACGACGTTAAAACTTAAAACGAACAGAAATTATGCCGTATATGAAAGGGGCTGTCCCCCCCTCAACGCCTCGCTCTTTACCCTAAAGTTTGACTTTTTCACAACTCTATTTTTTTAAACAATAAAAAATTTAGCGTAAAGAGCAAGGCTTTGAGGAGGGGACAGCCCCTTTCATATACGGAATAATTTCTGTTCGTTTTAAGTTTTAACGTCGTTCCTTACTTTCAGTTAAAAAAACTTGTTTTTTTTTTTATTTAATCCAACTAAAAGCCAAAATCGATACGCAATAAGTAGGAAAAACCTTTCATACATGGTTGTTCATTTTCATCATAGCTGGTACTAAGGGTTTCTGAATTTTAAAACCAAAACACACCTAGAACATGTTTTATAGATGGTGCTTGACATTCGCAAGACTTGGTATGGAAGCTAGTTACAAAAATGGTGCTAAAACTATAAAATGGACTTTATTAAAAAAAAAAAAAAAATCAATAACCTAAGTTTTCCACAACAGGTTCAAAATCGAAAGCATAGATATGGGGAAGTACAGACATGTTGCACGTCTTTTAACTTTAAGTCCTAGATCTTTCACGATCGTTCAAGGATCATCTAAGGAGTATACTTCGAAGGCCCTAAAGCAGGACTCTGGGGACCAAACCCAGTTTACTTATCCCCAGATTCATAAATATATACATCAATATTTTACTTTTGGATGTTCAGAGATCATTCACAAATTAGTCACAAATGACCGTAAAGCCAAAAATGATCTGCCTTATGGTTGATTTTTAAAGTTGTTGACTACAAATATAATAATGATATAGAAATCCAACATTAAAACAGAT
>JAQQPU010001169.1:56578-71395 GCA_029168905.1 Artemia sp. Kazakhstan ARC1039 | reverse complement strand
AAAAATTAAAATACATCAAGTGTATGTTTCAAAAATAACTTTAATTTTCTCCAAAATTTGGTTTATACCGCCAAGGTTGGGATCTCGATCCAAGGGGAAAAGTTTGGGAAGCATAACCAGTGAAGCTCGAGGGGTAAGGGTCCTAAATTATGCAAATAGTCGATTTCGAACGGAGGCTTCATCGATATTAGGTAGAAAATTGTAGTCACACATTTTCACATGCATTTTCCCCAAAATTTCAATAAATTTTCTTAATAAAGCTTGTTAAGAAACCCTTGTACTATTAATTAAACAAAAATACTGTTTCATTTGAACAACAGATAAAAAATGATATTATAAATAGGATTTTCCTGTGAAACACGAAGTAGGGATTGAAAGCTAAGGATGACTATATATTAGCTTATGTAAGCTTATGTAAGCTATAATGTAATAGCTTATGTAAGCTATTATATACATTAGCTTATGTAATAGTAAAATAAACATGGGTGAATATGAAAGAAGAATTTAAGTAAAAAACAAACACAACTTGCGGTGCACAATGAATTTAATTTTAAAATAATCTGAAACTACCATAAATAAGTGTTGTGTTACCACCGGATTTTCACAAGACCAAAGTTTCAATCTTGATTTTTTGCCAGCCCACTCACCATGCTCTGGCTTGCCTTCTTAAAGATTCTTCAGCTAAAGGGTATGGTCTTCACATTTGTGCCCTTGATCTTTCTAGGGCTTTCGATAGTATTTTACACAATCAGGCTCTTTATTCTCTTTATAGTCACGGCATTAACCTTTCACTTATTTTTCTTCTTAAGTTTTGGTATAGTAAATCTTATCTTCGAATTAAAACTAAATGGTGCCCTTTCTTCTTTTATTGCCCCTGTTCGTCGGGATGTACGGCAGGGCGGAGTATTATCTCCAATAATTTATAAATTTTGTATTTCTAGTATTCTTTAAAATATTTCTTCTGTGTGTTTTGTTGGGGTAACTGATATTTCATACATTGTTAATGCTGATGATATTCTTTTAATTAGCCGGCCTAAACTCAGACTATCGCAGATGGTTCATAAAGTTTCTTATTCTTTTACTAAAATCGGTCTTTCGCTTAACGCTGGTAAATGTGAGTATTTCTCTCAATTTTCCATCCCGTCCTAAACACCTAAGCTCTAAAAAATTTTCCATCCCTCATGTAGATTCGATGCGGTGGTTGGGTATTACACTTACCAAAAATTTTAAAACTTTTCGTGACCGTACCGTCCGGGAAGCTAGAACAAAGATTCAAATTGGTTACTCTAAAATTGCAGCCAATCAAGGCAAATATTATCGTATTGCCCTTGGAAAGCTTTATTCTACTTTTACAGATCATTCTGTTCCTTAACTTTCTGGGCTTTATCCTATTTTTAGGAATAAGGATTTATTGATATTCGAGTGGCTTATTTCCGTTTTTTGCATATATTTTCTCTATCTTCCTCTTTTTGGTATAGGAATCAAAAAATAATAAATAAATTTTGCCTTCCGAATATTACTGAGAAGCTGACTGGTTTACGCGAAAGGCTTTCGGAAACAGCGTATTGGCGTTTGTTGCCCCACCACGGTTTGAACCGTTTGTTTTATTAATTTCATTAATTAGTGTTATTGCTGTTTAGTTGTTATTGGTGATTTACGGTTTTCATTTTTTTTTTGTAATGTTATTGTTGATTTTCGTTTTTGAATCACATTTTTCTCTTGTTTTTAGTGTTTACTCCACTATTTATCTTGTGATGTAAGTGGGTCATAAATAGATATTATAATACAAAATAAATTGTTGAAATAAAAGCTAATTTTAAACGACTGATTTTCAATGCGTTTGTAGAGAATAAATCTAAAAGGAATGAAACATTAATAAAAATAAGGGTCAATTTTAAAAAACTAAAAAATTAAACTATTGCTGCAGATGTTTTACATCAAGAATTGGTTTCTTTGAAACTTGATTTCTTTGTTGTTTTTTTTTTTTACCTTGTTTCCATTAAAGCCCACATGACACTTTTGCCTTACGTTTTCACTTTTGAAGGGGTTGGCAATTCCACTCTTATATGTCGTAACTTCTATTCTTTTTTTGGCTTTTTTTGCGTTGAGTAAGTCAAAAATTCGATTTGAATATTACCAGTCGTTGTTAATGTAATTCCTTGTTAAGCTCCCAAAATTATTGTAATTTTGAAAGAAATGTATTTAAAAGAACGAAATGTTTATGAACATTTCTGAAAAATGGTTTGCGCATAGAAAGTTTACGTATTAAAATAGTGAAACTAAATTTCTTTCCACGGTAAAATTTATATCAAGATAATATTGCTTTTCTTGTGAAACTTGAGCAGTTGGTGCAATATTTTGAAATTTTCTTAAACGAAAACCGACACAGCATTTTAAAAATAAAAGCATTTAGATTTTTCAAAGCATTTAGATTTCGCTTTTTGTGGGTTAAAAAGGGACTGCGAAACCTCCTTTGCTTGTGGTTATTTTTTTTCGTTTCAAGCTTCAACTTGCAACTACTTGCAGTTTATGTTCGTCTTAGGTGTCAGGCTGCTAATTTTGGGTTTAGTTTTGCTCATAGTAACTTCTGTTCCTTTTTAGTTTGATATTTCATATTAGCTAATTTACACTCGTCTTGAATTCACTAAAATTCACTCTTTTCGTTCTGTAAGAAAACTAAATTTTAGAAGTTTAATCGTGTAAATAAGACAACTTAAAAGAAAGGCCTAAATTGGCTATACTGATTATTGGCATATTAGCTATAAAACACAAATCTATTGTCATTAATCTTACTAACTCTAATTTTACTCATCTCTAATAACAGGTATTACTTAGAATTTTGCACTTGCCTCGGCACACGGGAAGGGTACCGTTCCAATCAAAGCCATCGCAGAACAAGAAGCTTGCATCGGATTTTTCAAGAAGATAGCCTGGATTACATTTAATTTTGGCCATAGCACCCTTGTATTCTAGTTGAACTCTTCCATTTGGAACTGAGGAAAGGGGTCTGCATCCAGTGGCTAAAAATATTTAGTTCCTAAAAAATTGCTGTATTGTTCGACACTTATTTCATGATAACAAGTTTTTAATGATATATATGGCTAGAAATTGAATAACTCAATTGATGCAAAAAAGAAAGAAAGAAAAAAAACGATTACTCAGTGATGAAAATAAGAAACTCGACAGTACTTCTTACCATAAACCACCTAAAAAAAAGTCATTGACACTCCGTTGTTAAACAAAACTCAAGACCTTAATAATTCAAGGTCTTGAGTTATTAAAACAAATTAAAACCAAGACAAATTAAAAAGTAGAATGCTCACTATTATTAGAAAGTTAACGATATGTGTCATATACGAAAATATATCGTTAAATTTCAGACTGTATATGTTACAAAAGAGATGTCATAGCCCGGACAAGAAAAAAACATACCCCCTTTGACATCTGAAAATACCATAAAACTGAATTTAGAAAGCTTAATGTTATTTGGCAAAAAACTTCATTACACTTCAATTTTGTTTCGTGTCAAAATTTTCTCTCTTTTTTATCTCGCAATTTTTGTTTACTTCGCCAGTAGCGGACACAACATCATATAGGCTGTAATTAAGCAACAAGTTAACCAGCAACTATGTACCTTTATCATCTTAAGGGTTTTGTTCCCGACCTGGCTCAGCTTTCCCCCTGATATTCGCGAATAGAAGACAGTTGCCAGACCAATAAATGCAAGAATTGGCTAGACTCGGAAAGCCAATTCAGACTGTTATTGGAAAGTTTTTCTGGCAAGTTATTTTTAGCGCCAATTCAAATTACTACACTCATGGCTGTAAAAAAACCTACAAATTCAGCTGTTTTCCTTATTTTGTAAAACAAAAACCTTGCAAAACAATAGTATTTCATAAATACGTTTGTTGTATGCCCGTGCCACATTATAGTCACACTTGTCGATGAAATCAAAATTACGCGCGACTACAGCGCCAATTACGTTCGCCGTTCGGAATTTCTTGAGTTGAACATTGTTCAACTTTCAAGCATAAATTTCTTGACTGACCAATCAGAGTCAACACTTAAGGCACACTTTTTAAAATTAGAAAAGATGGAAACTTAGAACAGCGGTTTTTCTATCTGGGAGAGGAATCTGACAAAAGTTAAGAAGAATTAGTATTAGTAGAGAACAGTTGGACACAAATTGCTGTTGGTGCAAAATCTGTAAACTAATTTTTGCAATTTTAAATACAATTTTTTGCTTTTTAAATACAAGTATGACGCTAAAATCAAGAAAATTGCCATTTCATTCATGATATTCGGCTTTCTTTATCGATAGATGTGACTATGATGTGGCACTGGCATTCATTGCAATGTTTTTCTTTTTTAGTTTTTCTGCCGATGACGACCACTGGTGTATTTGGTCGAAATATCCAGATTTTTTGTATCTGATTTTACTGCCAAATAAAAGGACTTATCCCCATTTGAAATTTTATTTGTTCGTCATAGAAAGGCAGTATGGTATTGGAAAACAAATACCTAATTTAAGGTATAATTTCAAAAATACGTCGTATACATGGGGAGATGTGATCAATCAAGTATATAACTTTAAATTCAACAACTTTTCTTTGCAATTGGAAGAAGAAGAATATAGTGCCCATATATTAGAATTTCAACTTACATTTAGGCAATGTTAAAGAAGAAAATTTATAGCTCAAGACTTTGAAAGGACCCTATTAATGAACTCTCTCAGACAGATCTTGTGAATGAACCGGAAACTTTTTGTGACCCAAAAGTAATTAGTTTGTTCTGCATAAATACGTCTGTTTTAATTGTAACACTTTAGTTTTTCTACTGATGACGACCACTGGTGTATGTGGTCGAAATACCCTCCTTTTTTTCACTTTCTGGTAAACGGACTCCCCACTCAAAAGGACAGCCTTACCAAAGTCTTTAACTACGTTAGTGTGATTTATCGTGTACTTATATTCCGTGTGAAAACGTATTTATTGCCACGGTGGAAGCTATTGGTTTTATATGAGTCTGGCATCAATTAATTCTGAAGATACTAATTCATTTGTGAAGTTTCAACTTAGTGCTCTAAAAATTTCTTAAAATATTGTGTTTGTACATAAACATGTACACAGTGTTTTTGACTTAGGTCAACTTCCTTTCAATATCTACTGACACTTTTACCTTATCACCGTAGCCTTAGTAGTAGTAGTAGTAGCAGTAAAAGTAGTAGTAGCAGAAGTAGTAGTAGTAGTTGTAGTAGTATAAGTAGTAGTAGTAGCAGAAGTAGTAGTAGTAGTATTAGTAGTAGTAGTAGTAGAACAGCAGTGGCAATAGTAGCAGTAAAAGTCTTAGTATACACACATTACCTTTTGGTCAGTTCAACTCATCATTCCCTGAAAGTTTTAGCTTAATACTATAAGCCGTTCCTAAAATATTGTTCATCCACCTTTTTGACAGCCTGTGCACATAGTGCATAGCAGTAGAAGTAGCAGTATTAGTAGAAGTAGTAGCGTGCATATATTGTCTTTCGGTCAACTGATCATCCTCCTCATCATTCCCTGAGAGTTCCAACGTAATACCCTAAACCATTCCTGATATACGCCATTTTGATAAATTGTATGCACATAGTGTGTTTGGATTTAATTCGACATTCCCCTCAACATTCTCTGAAAATTCACCTTAGTACCCTTAGCCTTTTTGAACACCAAGGGTCAAACATGCTCCTCCTTTTTTCGAAAAACAAATACCATATGTAAGCAATGGGCAAATTGTATAGCTTCAAGCCGTTGTCCCAAGGGCTGTGGGGGTTGTCATCCCCAGAGGCGTAATTATAGGACCTTTCAACTATGCTGATCAAAACGGCTATTCCAATATTTTTTACCGGACGGCTTTGGGGGAATTAGAGATGGGGGGGGGCTACTTGACCTCCAATCACTATCGACTCTTCAAAGGGAACCGGAAATTTTTAATTTCCAATCGAATGAGCCCCCTTCGAATTTTTAAGACAGCTCCTTCCGTACGAAGTGCCTTAGAGAAAAGAAGAAAAATAAATAAATAAATAATACACAGAGCCTTACTTAGGCAGTGCTATTGCAATGACTATGATGGAGCTGCTTATCCTTTAGCTGCAGTACATGCCGGGCGGAGCCAACATTTCTTATATAGTCTGATCTAGAAATATAGTATACTTACTAACACACACTGGCGGGATTCCGACGCTAAACATCCACTCACGCCTGATGCAAGTTGCCACTTCTGAACCAATTAGCATATAACCTCTATCACAGGAAAACTTGATAACACGACCCTTATTCCTGATTTTCACTCTACCTCTTGGCAATATTCCAAAATTTTGACAGCTACCTGATACGGAAATAAACAATGTTTTAATGATCAACGGGATTTTTTTGCCTTGTTCGCAACAACAAAAGAAACAACCAATCTTTGCATGATAAAAACACTATTATATCAATACTTACGTAATGAAGCACACTCAGAACGGGCCTCAGATGGTCTTTTTTTAGAGCTGTCCCTCCTACCATTCTGAGGACTCTCGTGGGACTTAAAATGCCATTAATGCAGCGCAGTCTTTGATATTTTGCTGAATTTGCTTAATGTTTGCCAAAAGAAGCAAAAACAATTTGAATATGCTTTCTCGAAATGCATTTTAGGCTAATAAAATTTCAGTGATTTTTAAAAAGATTTATTTTATCATACATGTTTGAAATATCTAAACAAATCTTCAACAGAGATTTATACCAAATGGTACGAATTTAAAAATTATATCACGCAAATTTAAATATATCAAAACCTTAACAAAAAGATACAGAATACGGTTCCGGGATAATAATTTAGCAATTAGAAACTAAAATACATAAAAACATCGATTTTTGACTGTTTAGTCATCCAAAATCTAAGCACGCTAAGTGCAAAGTTAGGGTTTCGAGCTAAAGAGGTTTAAAGCTTATTTTACTCTTTTAGTTAACATTTGTATCCTTTAATCCTTTCATTTAGACTACTTGTGACATAACTATAATAAAAGTTGAACTGTAGTCAAAAATTATTCTACCTTATAAAGCAAGTGACCATATACCAATTAATTTACCTCAGATCTCAAACCACTTAAAAAGCAACCTTTCTCAATATTCAACGAAACTTAAGAGAGGAAGTTCGGTAACAAAATATACAACATGAGAATTTGCCCTTTATACTTAGTCTTTATTATCCTTGTATATTATTTGTTCTTGTTAACGGTATGACAAATGAAAACACACTGCGTAAAATACAAATCTTTTCAGTAATTAATTAAAAAAAATTTTTCCACAAAATAACTTTTTCAAAGAAAAGTAAAGAACTCCATTAAACCAAAAATGTGCAAAAATAAAATCAAATAATCTACCAAGCGTGAAACTACCACAAATCAGCATCGATAAATAAATGAAACCCAAAACGAACAGAAGTTACAATAAATAACTGAGTTAAACTCGAAACAAGCATAAATTTACATGAGTAGGGCTCAGAACCCCTATGGCTTCCCAAGACCAGAACATAATTTACACTTTACTGAAAAAATATAAATGTTTTTACTTTTATAACTTTAATAAGTCAAATAATATTAACATTTTGATTATTAAATATCGGTATATGTATATTAAACTGACAATGCACATTCATTTGTTTTTGTTTTTTTCAGTAAAGCGCAAATTTTGTTCTGGCCTTGGGAAGGCATAGGGATTTTGAGCCCTACTCATGTTAATTTCTGCTCGCTTTGAGTTTGACACGGTTATTTATTGTAATTTCTGTTCGTTTTCGGTTTCATTTATTTATCGATACGGATTTGTGATAGTTTCACGCTTGGTATATTATTTTATTTTATTTTTGCACATTTTTGGTTTAATGGAGTTCTTTACTTTTCTTTGAAAAACTTATTTTGTGGAAAGTTTTTTTTTAATTAATTTCGATTCGTTTTATAGTCTTTTCAGGGAAAAAGAAAATAATTCTTTAAATCTTTTCGTTTTTTTTAAACTTTATAGTTTGGCCTGCTATTTGTATGCTGGAGAAAAAATTTCAGCAATTTTTAACAACATACACCCTTTTAAAAATCTGGGCAAAAATAGTAGTGTTTAATTTAGTTCCATACCTCCTCTAGTTGACCTGTAATAGAAAACTTGATACCATTCGCAAAAAAATCTGTTTACTTTCTTTGATATCTTGGATACACTTACGCTATTTTGATTTGGTTAAATTTTAATAGCAGAAGTAGCCCCGAAAGTTTGAACATAATACCCTCAGTCGTTCTTGGGATACTGCTGAGATGTCTTATTGGGAATTAACATTAACACAGTGCATTTTGATTTAATCTTAAGGCAACATTTGGTTTTTAAACATAATGGACAAATGGGAGGGTGGGTGTGGGAGGGGAACAAGTTGCCCTCCATAACTTTCGACTATTAAGAATGGCATTAGCCCTTTCTAATTTTAATCGAATGAGCCCTTTTCGACGTTTCTAAGACTACTCCTACGATACGAAGTGCCCTGGTCTAAAAAAAAAAAATAATAATAATAATAATACATTGCACCCACATGGATCTTTAGATTCTTTACTATAAAAATGTCAAGCCTTCCAATCACTTTTGACTATTAAAAAGGAACTAGCCCTTTCAATTTCCAATCGAATGAACCCTTTTTGAGTTCCTATGAAAACGCTTTCTGTAAACACCTTATATGCCCCCAGGGCATAAGTTACAACCCTTTCCCTCAGGGCTGTGAGGGGGGTGTCATCCTCAAAGACCTAATTTCCAGAACTTTAGACTACGTTGAACAAACTGGCTATCTCAAAATTTTGATTGGATGTGTTTTGGGAAAAGGTGGCCTTGAGAGGGGGGTTAGTCTCCCTCCAATCACTTTCGACTATTGAAAAGAGCACTAGCCCTTTGAATGTCCAATCGAACGAGCCTTTTTTGAAGTTTCTACAACGCTTTCTATAAAAACCTTATATGCCCCCAAAGCAAAACTGGCAACCCTTGTCCTGAGGGTTGTGGGGGAGTGTCCTCCTCAAAAACATAATTTCTACCAGGAAATCAACTACGCTGAACAAAATGGCTATCTCAAAATTTTTATTGGGTGTGTTTGGGGAAATGGTGGGCGTGGAAGGGGTTTTAGTTGCATTCCAATCACTTTTGACTATTAAAAAGGGTAGAAGCCACTCCAATTTCCAATCGAATGAGCCCTTTTTGAAGTTTCTACAACAACTCCTTCGATACGAAGTGCCCTGGTCTAAGACCAAGAAACCAAAAAATAAATAATATATTGTGCCAACATCGTTCTTGATTTTTTTTGGGGGGGGGGGGCTTAAAATAGGTTGATCCAATAAAAAATTTAGGGGGGTGCAAAATAGGTTGATCCGATAAACTTGCGTTAGGAGCAAGTTTAATTAACGCAAACTTGGGTTAATTAAGTATATTACACTAGTTTAGACTACAATAGGGGGCGCTCCCCTTGCCCCCCCCCTGGATCCATCACTGGTTTTAAGTTTGAATTGATTATTCACTCTAATTTCGTTTGTTTTAGAATTTATCCGTAGCAATCTCTGTTATCTTCATACTTCATGCGATAATTTATTTTAATTTCTATTTGTTTCTTTTCTTCATTTATAACCACTTTTGTTCGCTTTAAGTTTGAAATATCATGCTATTTTATTTTTGCACGTCGATGCTACATTTCGGAAGACAAATCTAGAAGAACTCCTTGCAAAAATACATGGAAGGAACCTTTCACTTGCGAGGGATAAACCTAAGCATTGAAAGAAAAGGGCAAAACAATTTTGCAATCTTGCCCAAAATCAACTGTTCATTCTGTATTCATAGTCAAAAATAAAAAAATTCGGCAACCTGTATAAAAAAAAAATCTAGGCAATTGTAGTAGGAAGCCGCTTTATCACATGCAAAGTACGATATATACTGAATTTTTCAATGGGGTAAAATTAACAAAAATATATCTATCATTTTTGCAAGTATCACAAGTCAATTAGGTATGACCAACATTAATTGATCGAACACCTATCTCAAAATAAACCAAAATATGTTAAAGATTGTTTTAATTTAGATGATTAATCCCTAGGGTAGCCGTGTTTTGACCAATTCAATAATAAGCAATGCCAATTTAGGAAGACTATATTGACTTTGCTATCCGGCAACTAATTTTTCACGGAATAGAAGGAAACTGCATAGAAAGACAAAAATGTATAGAAACACTGCTTACCTCTTTGCGCAGCGACTAAGAATAACCCATCGAAAAAGATACTTAGCAGAACTAGTAAATGTTTATTCATCTTGAAATTCACAGCAAACTCAAAACTGTAGCTGTTCTGTAAACATCGGTGACAAACGCGCAAAATTATCTTCATTTCCGGTACAAAATAAACGCCCCTTTACAGTCGACAATTATGGAAAGTCCAGAATATGGGAAACAATACCGTGATTTCTTAATGACCATATCTGTTTTTTAATATGTACTATACAGGGATAACGTAAAATATGGTAGGCATCTTTAAGTAATTTTTGAATCTCAACCAGTTAAACTGTCTCAAACGTTTTATTTAATTCAATTAACACTACAAAAAACATTAACACACCCCCCCCCCTGGAGAGCAGAGGTCGTAAAGTCGAGCATGTAAACAGTGGAGCATATCATAAAGTAATACATATTGTCATAATCATAATAATAACGATAAATAACTTGGTAAAAAAAAACATGCACAAAATATTTTGTTCTTTAATTTCAGCTGAGATTTGCGGGATGAATCATTTACAGTTTTATCATTCAACTTATGTTTGTTTTAAATTAATGGTATTTGGTACTAAATTGGAAAGCAGGACCTTTCAGATCTAACAAAATGAATTCAGTACGTTCTAGAACGCCTAAGAGCCGAAGGAGGACCAGTGGTTCCCAACTTTGCGTAGCCCTAGGGATGGCTTCCCAATAAAATGCAATTTCCAGCCCTAATGATCCATTTAAATCAATTCCTCACAAAAGGGTAAAATTCCAGCAGGGTATATGTTGAAGAGGGGGGAGGGAATAAATACCTGCATACTCTGCAGTGTCGGTAAGTCTAATTAAAATTCATGCATCACTTGCCCGCGGTAGAACCCTAGAATCAAAGCTGCTGCCGAAACACTAGTATACAAATTTACCAGCCATGATGCAAAAACACAAAATATCTGATATTTATCGAGTTGCTATCAGTGGAGGAAAATGATTGAATAAAATGGTTGAAATGTGCATCTTCAAACAAATAATCCAGTCAATGATTGAATTGTAGCTGTAAAAGTGGAGCTAACTTATTATAAATCATTGCTAAAGATAGGATCGAAAAACAAAAAACAAAAAGGAGGCCCTGAAAAGATCTATATGAAAGACAATTTCCAGATATCTGAATCTAAAAGCTGGTATATGGGCTTTTTCACTCACCCTCCTTTCGTTCTAGTCAATATGTCAGTTATTAGGAAGCTACTAAACGGGCCTTTCGATCCAAATTTTTCTTAACAATTTTGGAGATTCCAAAATTCCCCAGATATTGATCTTGAGAACAGACCTTGAAAATTCTTTAGAAAATTGGTTTTCAGAACACATTTTTATTGGATTTCAGTTTACCCCGAAATATTCCAAAGTTTTTGGTGTATGTCCCAGATATTTACAAGGGGGGATAGCAATAAAAAATACATTGTTGGTAATCCCAATAACAAATGCCCATAAATTCAAGAATATTTAGGATTTTAGGGAGGGGCTCTGGGGCCCCAAGGCTGTCTCGGGACTGTTACGATATCATACAAACCATAGAGGGTCATCATCCGGTTGGAACTTGAAAATTCTAGTGCCTTTTTAAGAGCTGCAAATGATTGGAAGGAAACGAGGCCGTCTTCTGTGCACTTGTTTGCTATCCGACTCCCAGTAAACCCCAAGATATCCGATCAAAATATCTAGATAGCCATTTTGCTCAAAATAGTCGAACGGTCCAATAAATATGTACCCAAGGATGGCATGACCCCGCAACCCCTAGGGCAAGGACCGCAAATAATACAAATTACGTATTGTTTACAGGTTTTATAATGGAAAGGGGAGGGAGTGTTTGTTTGATGTTAGGGGTGCAATTGGCTTGAAACTTTCAGGGATCGCTTTTATGATCAAAAGGATCAATCATTTTTTTGTGTATATGGGGGGGGGGGGAGGCTTGTTTGTCTGGGCTTCAGAAATGGACAAAAATTGTTTGTTCCTGATTAGTTTGAAATTTACAGCTCGAAGTCAATGGTCCAAGAGGAGCCGAATCTGCAACAAAATTGATCTAGGATACGATCCCCCTCCAAAAAACGAGGCTGAAAACAGGGACAAAATTTTTACCGATCGGCTCGAAACTTACATCCCTAAGTCCTGGGGATTAGGAGACCCTAATCCTTAAGAATGTCCTAAGAAGATAGAAAAAAGAAAAATTATTGGTTCCTTCCAAAGAGGGCCCTGACAAAAGGACAGAAGAGGGCCAAATACTTTTCTCCTCGGTCGGCCGCTACGTATGGAAGGGGTAGTTGCAGAAACCAGAGACGGGGCTCTCTCGATTTGAAACTAAAATTTCTAGTGCCATTTCTAAGGGATGGAAAGGATTGAAGGGCCACCAGCTTCCCTCTCGTGCCCTTTTCTTCTGATCAGCCCCTTCCGTATCTCCCACGATATTAGATCAAATTTTGAGATATTCACTTTTCTTAGAAAGGTCGGAAGGTCTAATAAGTATGCTTTTAGGGTCAACTTTAAAGCCCAAGGCAATGGAGCCTTATTATGTAGACCACCCGTTGTTCACGACAGGTTTTAGTAGAAAAGGTGACAATGTTGGATCTAGGCCGTCCGATCAGCAAAGAGCTCTTAGAGGTCGTCTGTTAGGCCGAGCAATTCGAAAGCTTACCATAGGTAAACTCTGGAAACGACAAGCGTACCTCAGAAAGTCAAAGAATGCTATGCGTATCCGAGTTTTCAAATTATTTGCAAAGCCCTGAGAATGACCAGAAGTATCGAGATGAAACTTTCAGGGAGTGCTGGGGGGATCAATTGCATCACCAGTTTTGACTTAGTGGAGGGGAGAGAGGTATATATAAAGACTATGTGCATGCACGTCATCGAAATAGCATATCTGCAATATCTCGGGAACGGCTAAGGGGATGAAGCTGACACTTTCATGTACTAGAAAAGAAGGAGGATGGGCGAAGGGGACTTTCCATTTTGTCTTGGGAGGAGGAGGGAGACACTAAACAGTCTATGATCTATCAAAACGTTTTTGACTATAAGCTCTTCTGAGACTCGTAATCCATGCACAGTTAATTAGTAAGGTAAATCTTAAGATATTATGTGACACCAGTTATCAAAATGGTGTATCTATAGAATCTTTTGAACGGCTTGGGGTATCAAGAGGGGGGGTAGACGTTGAGCTACAACTGGATGGAGACGGTAGAAGTAAATTAAAAAAAAATCTACGTGCATCCCAGTTATCAAAACGCAATATATTGGGAACAGATTTGGAGATGGAGTTGAAACTTTAAGGTACTCTTAGGACAAGGAAACGGAACGGTTGGGCGCAATAACTTCAAACTGGCTGTTACGATGAGAAGGAAGGGAGTAAACTTTTTTTCTTTTCGACCACAACGTTTTGCATTATAAGCTCCAATGTGAATTAGAGTCTTTTCCCATTTAAGTAGCGAGTCAAATCAAAAGGCACTATGTTGTACTAGGTTACTAGAATAGCGCATGTGCAACACCTCTGGAATGGCTTGGGATATGAAGTTGAAACTTTCATAGAGTCTAGGGGGAGGGAGAGTGGACCTCAAATTTGGAGTTGGAATGAAGAGGCAGAGAGGATGGGGGGCTAAAAAATTCGGATCCATCTAAACCTGTTTCCTCTACAAGCCTCTACGGGACCTATAATCCAGTCACAGTTAAGAATACAAGGAAAACAAAAAATACTATGTGCTGCCGTGTGATCTAAATGATGTGTCTGTAATATCCTAGGGACGGCTTTGAGAATCAATTTTAAACTTACAGGAAGTATTGGGACGGGAATAGAAATCGAATATTGACTTCGGGAGAAAGGGCGGACGATAAGGGTTTAAAGATTTTGATCTCTGCTAAGTTCCAAATTTTTGGCCATTCAATTCCTGAAAATTTCAGCTATTGATGATTCTTCAATGTTTAAATTATAAAGGAGGAAATATTAAAATATATTTTGCTTCTGGTCTTTGACACTCTAGCCTTTGACGTTCTGGCCCTTATAAGGTTTAGCAGGGCAGTAGTTTTAATCGTGTGTGTGGTAATTTCTATTCGTTTTCAGTTTGCTATGATTAATAATTTAATTTTCTGTTTGTTTTAGGATTAATTTATTCATCTATAGGAGGATCTGTTATCTTTATGTTTTATGTGATTATCTATTTTAATTTCTATTCATTTTAAGTTTCATTGAAACTAACTTCTGCTTGTTTCAAGTTTGAATTATTATATTTATTTGTTTCTGCTATTTACCTAGATCAGTCAGTATCTAGCTATTGAAGAGTGAACTATAATCGGATTACTTTTTCAAGTTAAAAGGATTAAATTTGATATTGTCTTGGACTTTGCCATTGCGTAATTTGATGCAACTGTAGACTTCTACGTGCGGATTATAGCATTCATTATGGCTCTCACTCAAGCAAAATCAAACAGTTCGTGGTAACGAACTGTAAGTAAGGAGCGACCCGGCTCAATGGTAACCGAAACTCTAAAAAACGGGATTTTGATACCAATAGATAC